>JAVLVB010000635.1:3580163-3606700 GCA_032876305.1 Orestias chungarensis
GGTGACACACACACACACACACACACACACACACACACACACACACACACACACACACACACACACACACACACACACACACACACACACACACACACACACACACACACACACCCACTGTGCTTTGGCATGACTGAACAGTGAGAAGGGTGAGAAAATGTGCAGTGTGCACTGTCAGCATATCTATCATCCGCCAGTCCCAACACTCAGCCTTTCTCCTTCTGACCTTGGCCCACTAAATTATCAGGGGACCCAGGTGGGTGTGAAGTCCTTTTAATGGATGGATGTGTTTTACAGTTTTTAGTTAACGGCAGCACAACCTAATGGATGATGGCAGGCTAAACAAATGGCCCACAACAAATTATGAGACAGCAAAGACATGTTCTGGCTTCAAAGGTGGGAAAAAATGAGAATGGCAATGCAGAAATATTGCTGTCAGTTGAAATTTGACATATTTTCTCAAAACCAGAAACTTGTATTTTGTTAGGATTCTTAGCAAATGTATCTAATTGTAGCCAAATGAGACCAAAACTGTGTAATATTCAATCTGTGGTCTTGCCATGGCTGAAATCTCCATTATCACTAGCCTTTTTTACACAAGTCCTGTCTGATGGTGTGGATATAAGATTTGCTATCTAAACACCAATGTAAAGAATCACTCTCACCCCTCTAAACCCTTTCTGAAGTCTTGTCAGCCATTCTATGTAATTTACAGATTCAAGTATTGGCGCATGTGCCAAGAGTTCCATGAGATTAGGATATTTTGTGCTTTGTGGCAATTTTTGGGACCTTTGCAATTATAGCTTACAAAAATTGCAGATATGTCATGTACACGGTGTGTAAAAAGTCAGGGCACTATGTAGGATTTCCTCTTTTTGCAGCCTTGCTATGCCTGTGATCAAATTTAATGTTAAATGTTGTTAAAACAGCTGTAATATTTGGGGATTTTGCTTTCCTACACAACTAAAATGAAAGGTTATACTATTGTGTTCCAGAGGTGCTACAATGTACATTTCGCTCAACACATCCTATGCAAGGCTTGTAGTAACATGTCCCAAAAGACTTGGACCTAAACCTGCTGGAAAAAAAAGAATTTCATGAAGTATTCATCTCAGAGGACTGACATCATTTGAACTATTTTTTTGGCAAATTAGTTGCTGTGGACAAAAGTATATTTTTTCCAAGAGGAAAAATGAGAAACCTTTAATAAACAGAGGTGAAGGAGACAGCAAACAGCTATTAATATTTGGCCGATAAATGTTAAGGACTGAATAATTCAGGTTTACTGATTTACTTCAGTGTGACAAATTTGATTAAGATTAGTAGTTGACCGTCTCGTGCTTTTTGTTTAACTTTTACCAGGATATTTGCTGATTTTGGTGACAATAGGAAAACTCTGTTTCTGTCATATGTGTCAGGTTAAAACAAACAAAACAAACATGAATTTAAAAACGGACTCTTGCGTGAAATTGTTGTGTCTCTTCAATAGTTATTTTTACTACAGAATATAAATATTGCTATTAATAAAAGCAGACTTTTTCACTATATAGTTAAAAAAAAAAATTGGTAATAAACTTGACTTTTAGAATCCATGTTTGAGTAATCAAGTATTTCCTGTAGGGGGCGTTGTTCAAAAAGGGATCTCCACATCACCTGCACATAAAGTAAAACAATATTTTAGTTTTACAGTTCCTGTCTTTTTGTAATAGTGATATTTTGTTACAACATGCTCTAAGTAAAAACCTACAACTCAATTAATAATATGATCAATTTCCCATAAATGTAGGTGGTGAACTGTGACATTTTCAGAATGACATTACATCATCACCATATCAAATTTACATAACATTTTCTGAAAGCACATAATGAGGTCCTCCAGAGTTGCACTTTGTTGAAATGCGTTTGGGGCATCCACAGGGGATCCTCCAGCGGAGAGCCTCATCAAGCGTGCCTCCCTGCGGACGCTGCCGCTGTAGAGGCGTCCGCTGCCGCTGTAGAGGCGTCCGCTCACTCCGGCTAATATGTGGAGGTCAGTCGCGCATCAGAGAGACGTGCGCCGCAGTCCTCCGGAACCCCCCCCCCTACCCAGTTTTTGCAACCTTTGTCCTTTAGAGAGCCTCCTTTAGATTTCGCATTGCACTCCGGAACCACATCCCGCTGTGCGCACCTTTTTTTTAAAAAAAATTTAATTTATTTTGGAATTATTATTTTTGGGTGAAATATGTCCCGGTACGACGACGTCCCGACATGCAAACTGCTGCTTTGAGCTGGGCTGTTGCTTCACAGTCACTTCGCTTGTTTGCTGCAAGCTCGCCTGGAAAGGTGCCACGTCTCAAGTGTCAGTGTCGGAGGAGGTAGGTGCACCCCGCTGCTGCCTCGGGGTACTTTCCATTCAGCGCATGTTTCCCCCAGACTGATCAGATGAGCCGTGTGTCCTCTGCCGGGATCTCAGCACTGCGGCGTCCCGCACTAGTTTTCCAATATTTCACCCAACTCGGGATGTTGAGACAGGACAGCAGTGACCTTATCGCGCATTCTGAATGTGTATATTAATAAACGCATGGAAGTATAGAGGTTACTTTATTACAATCCCAAATGCTGCATCTCATGTAATTGGGTTTCCTTTAGTCAGCTTAGTCCCATTGAGATCGTGTACGATATAGACTAGACTAAAGGTGTCTGCAACACTGTTAAAAATAGATAAATAAAATATGATAAATGAAAAAAACAGAGCTGTGAGTCATATAAAAATAAAAATGAAAACTTGCAACACTATCCATACAAAGTTGAAGGTTTAGGTTTCATGTATAACCATCTGATGAAAAAAAAGAAGATGATTTCTGTTTTATCTAACATTCTAAATTAGTTTAAAAACATTAAATTCTGGGTTATATTGATAATTATGGTGGTTATTACTAACTAGAATAAATTATATATCTTAGTGCCCCTGATATAGGCTAAACCATACAACATGTAAAGACTGTAAACGGATGGATTTAACTCAGTAGTCAACACAGAGGTTTTTTTTTTTTTTCAATAAAACCCTTTTAAAGGGCTTCATAATTATTGATGGGACTTAAAAGTGAAATGTATTACTTATTATATTTGTAAGTACACATTCCCTCGTTTTTTTGACCATTACAGTTCTAAAACTAATAACAAGAAGGAAAATAATATTCAGCTGTGCACATGTTAAATCCCCAACCATCCCAAAGAACAGAGCCCAGAACTGAACCTTTTAAAACCCTTTATGGACTTTTAGTAAGTTGGAATCAAAACCATCTAATAATAATATTGCGGTCCCAAATTTTTCTATTGATGTTTACAAACAAGCTACTATAGGTTAGTGATGAAGCAACAGCACATTACTGGATAAAATGTCCTGAGTAAGTTTGAAATACGAAGTAATTTAATAGCTAATTAAAGTATAAAAGGATCCATAAGAGGTGCCAGTGTTCCGTCTGACTGTGGAACCAAAATCTTATCATAACTCCTATAGTTCTGGCATGAATTATTTCCCTTCTCAGCCTACTAAATTGTAAATTAAAAGCCTCCAATTGTGCACTGCTAATGGGAAAGCTGCTTCTGCCATTATTCACAAATGCTCTGCAGACAGTGCTCCTCTGGGATGGGCTTTTGATTAAAATATGAAAGTTAAATAATTGATGGACGGCAGACAAAGGTAAGATGGAGAGTAAGAATATTACGCTCGTTTAAAACGCTGAAGCCTGGGCTCCCGAGAAGACTCGTATTGTGCTGTTATGTTATTGTTCCTTCTTTTGAGTACCGCCTCCCCCATATCAGCTGTTGATGTCATGTTTTCCTTACCTCCCCTCACAGGTTAGACTAAGTCAACAGAGGGTCATAGAACAAGGCTTATCACACGCCATCCTCCTCCTTTCAGCTGCAAAGAGATATCTGCTGCCTGCATTTGTCCAGAGCATCAGCGAAGACAGACAACAAACGTAGGGGGTTTAGTGTGAGTGTGTGTGTGTGTGGCTTTATAGTTCAGCACCCCCAGCCCTCGCCTTTTCGTGTGTGTTTGTGCGCGTCTGGTGATGTGTGGTCAAAGAGAAGCACTTTAAGTCAGCAAAACGGAACCCATGAGTCTCCCTTTGAGCTGAGTCGTCGACCAGGCTATGAAGGAGAGCTGCTCCAAACTAGGCTGAGTTGAGCAAGAGCAGGACAATCTGTACGAGGAGAAGACAGCCATGGGACTCGGACAGTCCAGCAAGACCCCGGTCACTGAAGACACAGACGAGGGTGAGTCTTTAAAACCAGATTGTCGTCTCTAATTTAGTTTTTCTCCCTGTTAGCTGCACATAAATGAACTGACACAGGTTGTGTTAGCGGCGTTCAGCATATATTCTGCTGCATCATCAAGTCGTAACATGACCCGACCAAATTAAAAGTGCTTAACCGTTAATTGTTGTTTGGGTTGAGATATAAACTGCCTAACGGGACCTGTGTTTTATTTTTTTCTGCAACTGCACTATTAAAAAAAAAAAGAATAGTAAAACTATTATTGATTTCATTTTAAAAGAAAAGGAATGTTTCTTTAAGGCACAAACTTATTTTAGATTGTATTTTTTAAAGCTTAATAATGTTTACTATACCTTATATTTATTCCTATTTCTATAAATAGCACAAATATAGAACTATTACATGCTAAATTTAGCTATTTAGTGTGCTTTTTCTTTTATTGTTTTATTTCTGTTGGCGATTCTGCTCCTGACAGAGTATAGCTGGTAACGCGGAGGGTTAGTGTTCGGGTTTTTTACACATGAGTTGCTTTTAGTTTGACAACTGAAGTTTTAATGCAGTTCAATTCAATTCAGAAGCTCTAATTTCTAAACAGAAATACCAAGTTAATTTAATCCAATAATACGAATTGATTAAAAGTCAGTTGCGTACAATCTAAACTGATTTTAGTCATAAATATTGTTCATAAATTCAGTTAATTCAATGGTTAAAAGGTTTTCTATCTAAGGAAACCCAATAAACTTCATTGATAGACGGACTCTGAAGAAACAACATCTTTTGATCACGCATATAGCATGAATAGCACCATGGTGGATAGTCAGTTGCATATTTACTTTTACACAAATGTCAAAGCGGGCTAAAGCAGAATGGTCAGACAATATGTCAGATATTGTCAGATAAATGTCTGACGTTTTATCTATAAAATATCGTACACCCTCAGAAATAATGCATAGATACTGTAAACAAGAAAATGTAAGTTTGAATTAGTGCATCCAACATAGACCGTAAAGCCAAATTCACAAAAACTTGATTGCAACTTTTAATATATCCAATTGATAGGTGGTGCTAAGGGGATGTCCAAGTTTTCAGCACCTAAATTATTTCCACATAACAAAATTTTGTCTTCTGCCTGATAACCAGCAGTTTGCAGCAGTGGAGGTGTGCCTACTAGACTCTACCACTTTGTTGTTCTGCACACCTTTGGAGGGCTTCTGTCAGTTGGCAGTTTTTATGGGACTGCATAAAATCCCCTTTGAACTATAATGGTATGACCTGAAATTGTTTTGAGGATTATTTTAGGACCATAGGCTTTTTTATGTGAGGAATACATGTAGACTTCTTCCACTTAATCTCTATTATCTAAAACCGGCCATGCTTATGTGTTTTTCTGGACTGCTACCAATCAAAAGGAGAGCATATAAAGGACCTTTGAATGGCTGAGCTGCTGGTTTCAGTTAATGCTTCTGTTGCACGTCCTGCTTTGATAATACACAGAGATTTTATTATTAAGTCAGAGTCTGAAATTAATTCAGCTCTGGCTGCAAGCCAAAGACTTAAAACTAGTCAGAGTTACATCTTAAAATGCATTTGTTAATGGCTTTAAGGTTTTATTGCAGCAATACAGATATGATGTGTATAGCATCAGAGGCAATTTATTATTGGTTTATTGTTATCGGGCTACAATCAACTTTAGGGCTTAGTCATTTTTTGGGTATTTTTTATTTTAGTTTCGGCCCCTTATACAGATCCCTTTCAGTTGTCTTTTTTTATCAAACACAAAGTGATTATTTGCGGTTTACCTGAAAGTGTAGTTAATTAGCGATTCATTTAGGAAATTTTGCACATCAAACTTTTATTTGCTATTTAGAATGAATGGTTGATGCAACTCCTCTATAGACAATTTTTTTTTTTTTACTCTGCTGGGGACAGTGAGTGACCCATCCACAAAATTAACATTTCAAGAAAAAAAAGAAAACCCAGCAAGAAAGTAATTGTGTCAGTGATGAAACCTCCATCAGAGACAGTAAAGGGTTCTCCTTTTGAAGACATTATTATTATATAGATTATACTCTACTTTGCTGCTTTTGCCCAGCATTGAAGTGTGGAAGTTGCACTTCCTCACTTCATTGTAGTGTAGCACTAAGGGCAAAAATGAAAGTAGTAAAGTATTTGTAACTTTTGTAAGAAATTTGTAAAGTATGTTAACCTTCAGTTATTAATACTTTATATAATCTTCTATATAATAATTTTATAACACATATCCTGTTTTTATTTATCTTTCTTTCTTTATATTGTTTACTGCTTTTTAATTGGTTCAATAACAATTTCCACTCCAGGGATAAGGATCTGTACAGGTTTATTGCTACAACAAAGTAGCAAAGAGAACACTTAATTTGCAGGTAGTGACATGCTTTTTCACAGTTCCCAGCAGAATGGTCTGGATGCTTACAACAAATGAAAATGAAAGCAAAAAATCAAATATGCAAGTGTTAACAATTCAAAATACATTCATTATCAGAAAGACATAAGTATAAAAAAACTGTGTACCCAATGCAAAACTTCTATTTAACCTAATTTATCAACCCCCCCCCCCAAAAAAAAAAAAAAAAACAACAACAAAAAAACAATTTCCCTCTTATTATATAGAACAGTGCATTATCAGCTTATTTCACAATGCATTTTTTGAAGAAAGGCCATAAAAACATGACAGACAACAGTTTATGATTAAAATTGTAGTTTAAAAATTAAATAAACTTGCAGGCAGTGACATGCTTTCTGGCATGTTCTCTCTTTTGTCTTGCTGTTTCTAAATACACATCCATTTGGGGGGGGGGGGGTTGATAATGTTATGTTTTGTTGTTTTTTTTCTCCTAGCCACTGCTGGACTTTACCATTTTAAACAACAGTTTATTGTTTGTTTTTGTTGTAGTTAAAAGAGAGAAAACAACTTTTATTATCAATAATGTAACCAAAGGAGCAGCTCAATGGTCATAAACCTTCTGCTGGGATACTCATGCGACGTCACTCAATCGTGGTGTGTGCCGGGATACTCCTGTCAGTTACAATATCTGGGCCCCAAATTTTAAAATGGTGTGAAATGTAAAAACATTGCCAAAAAATGCTAAAATGTTATACTGCTATGGAAAAAGTTTTGAGAAAGTACAGTGAGATAAATTATTGATATAAACAAAAATTGACTCGGCTCTTTGAAAAACTGTTAAGTACACTGACAACATGGTTTTATGTGTATTTAACAACAGTAGATTTTTCTAAATAGCCTTGTCTTGTAAGTGATTGAAAGCATAGCAGTATTTAGTTAGCCAGCTGATTAGCAGTGTACAGCAACAGTTGGGGTAGGGTCAGTGCTGCATTAATCTACACTGCATCAAACCGGAGAAAACATCCGGTAAGATCATTTGGGATCCCGTTTAAAGGAGTTTAAACAGGAATTAAATGATGAGAGCTTTCAGAAATCTCTGAGCAATCCTAGAAAAATGATTGTAGTGTCCACTTTAAAGAGACATTTTTGAGACTGGTTGGGGGAAAAAAAATGGCATCACATTTCTTGATTATTCAGTGTCCAGTTCTAATATCTGGATAAGTAACAGTACTCTGCATGTTATTACACATATTAGCATCCATCATGCAATCACTGCATTGAGCAGCAATAAAGGTGCAAACTGAGTTTTCCATGTCCCTCCAAGGTGATATCGGCAGCAGTTAGTTATTGTTGGTTCCACTGTTAATCTGTGAATCCATGTGCTTTAGCAACTCCCCCTCCCCCATTTAGCATTTTTATGTAATCAATATAACAAAATTGACTTTTTAAACTTTTATTAACAAAGAAGGATTTTTGAAAGAAAAAAACAGATTTTTTTGTAGCCGAAACATCTACAGTAACAAAAACTGTGCAGTCATATGATGTATTGGTCAATTGCTTGACCCAGGAATTTATTCATGGCTGGTAAAAAAAAACTACGTAAAAATGTTCTGACATAGCAGGGCACACACATAAGTTGCAGGTGAAGATTCAGAGACAGATATAAAATGACGACACAACACAAGGATGTAATTTATGTAATTAAAATTTGATTAAATATCTAAAAAAAATTGTTTATATTCAAAATCTAAAAAAAGGACAGATCAACGGATTTAGACTGTGTTTTTGCAGCTCTAATTTTAAGATTTTTGTTGGTGTTGTGAGACAGCGCAATCAAAATATGATAACCATTAAATTCTTACATAAATTATTTAGCGATGTTTATATTATACTAAACAATGTTTTAGTACAACATATTTTGTTTATAAACATATTACACTAAAACAACTTAAAAACGTTTTATAAGATTAAAAGTTTACATCAGGTTAATGGATACAGCTACATACAGGGTATTCCTGCAGGAAAAAACCTTCTAAAATCTGAAATTGTGGATTAAACAACAGCTAGTTTATTTTGTCACATTAGAAACCCCCTGTCAGATCAGATCAGGTTATTCAAGTGAATGAGAGAAAGGAAATTTGTTCTTTTAAGACGACTCTGAAAGGATCTTATTTTGTCCAATTCTGCCAGTGGTCGATGAAAATAAGTGCAGACAGAAGATAGTTTGTATGTCTGGTAAAAGATTTAAATAGTTCTCAAGAGAAACCAGTTCAGTTTAAAAAAGATGTTCACAAGCGGTGGAAATTTCAGATAGGTACGAACATGCTGACTGACTGTCTTAGAAAGTTTACCCTAAAAAAGTATTGGATGCCAAAAAGTGTCCCACAGCAGACTCCTGCTTCTACTCACAGCAAAATGCATGCCATTGCAACACATAAAGATAACATAAGTTCAACGTTAGTTGGTGGGGTTTAATAAAAATGAATACATTTTTCAAGAAAAAAACAAACATATGAGATAAAACTGTGCCAGAGATAAACAACGCTCGTTGAAAAAAGTTGTTCAGCCTGAAATTGGTCAGGTGCCATTTTTGGAATCAATAAAGCATAATCGTAGAAAGGACATGTTTTACAATCAAATAATTCACCATGAACTCTACAATGTATTAGAATATATTTGAGAAAATTTCAAATAAAAATCTAATAAAATAAAACCTGAAGCAGAACTGGAAGCTGCTACATAATAAATATCCCAAAAAATACATCTAAAAGCAACAAGGACTAGTTGGGAGTTTTTTTTCTTCTTTTGTTTAATACAATTAAATTACCTTGATTCAGTTATTGAAAATAATATTAAACATTAATTTATGAAATTTTTCTGATGAATATCTGAATATTTATTGGATATCCTAATTTCTCTCGTGACTATCGTCAACAAAATACTATAAACCAAAACAAATCTATAATAAAAATAATTAAGAAAGGAGTTAAACTCTGGTTGATGCGGGAAATTAGATCTTCTCTAATCCCAGCTCAACAACTCAAGTCAAGCTGAAAAAGCTGAAAGCTACGACTTGAAAACCTCCAGCATACAAGCTGTCCCTATAACTACTGCATGGTTTCCCTTAAGAGCAATTTCCGAGAGTTGAAGGGACATTTCCAAAGCATTCCTTTTAGCAGCTTTTGAGTGTTTAACTCATTTTTTTTTCCAGCCTCTGTCTGACAAACACACACGGGGGAACATAGCCAGAGCATTTCTTCCTGTCTCACTCCACTCTGTCTATTAGTCACGTTATCAGCTATTGGAACCGGATGGAGGCTGTTTGTTTCTTGC
This sequence comes from Orestias chungarensis, assembly GCA_032876305.1. Taxonomy (NCBI): domain Eukaryota; kingdom Metazoa; phylum Chordata; class Actinopteri; order Cyprinodontiformes; family Cyprinodontidae; genus Orestias; species Orestias chungarensis. Next base: position 3,590,140 of record JAVLVB010000635.1, read on the forward strand.
TGTCATGACAACAAGGACAGACGGCTTTCCCTCTTTGCTGTTTTCCCATACGATAAAACAGCCTCTGCCGCTGTTCGTGCTCATCAGATGACACACTCAGACGATGCTGCACATACATTTACAACTACAGTTCCAATGATTACCAAAAGGCTCTAATTTTCATCAAAACACTACCTGATGCTTCTGTGTCTGCACACAAACAGGGGGCACACATACACTTTTACAGTTAGCCTGCAGCCACTAGATCTATTGGATGTGACAGCTGATGTTATGCTCTGTTAGTCACGTATCAGTGACACTTCCTATTTTCTAACTGTCTGTTGTGTTTACAAAACCTGTCTAGATAATGTCCACATGAGAGCAGCTATGTAAGCCACACATAACATAATTGCATGTAGATTTGAAGTTGCCTAAAGCCTAAAGTCAACAAAAACGTAAAGACAGTTCATGTAATTACAGTCATTTCATTGCTTAGCTACTGGGAGCTTCGGTCCTGATAGAGGCTTTTTGGAGACACAGCTTCATTTTTGGATTAGATGTGAGATAATATGATTACAGAAAGACACAAAAGCAGGCAGGGAAAGGTAGGGGAAGGAGAAGCTTCTATTTTACTTACAGTGGTTTGATGTACTGAAATAAATTATGGACACACAAATAATGGCCTGTAATAATCAACATCTGCACATGAGTGTTATTGACACTTTGACAGCCACACTTGTTGAAATTAGCTAAGGAAATCGTGGGATCCTGGAATTCATCCGTGAGTCATTTTAAATTTAAGTGACACCTCTTAATCAGTTACGGCTGAACTAATCACATTTGCTGAGCCTGATCCTGACAATCTGCCCTGTACACTAATTTAAATCTAAAGGTACCGTGGAGCCAAATTGTTGCTTTGCTTTTATGTCAATTCATCCACCTATCCATCCATCTTTCCATACATTTAGTGAAAATATTTCCATACTCCCAATGTTCTTAATTTTTTTATTTACTTCTCTGTTTTTTGTTTGCTCGTAATAATATTTAAAGCAGGGCCAGTAGAGAATTACATTACATCTACAGTAAATGTTTGCATTCAATTATTCTTTTATAGTGGATTAAAGAAAATATGAGAAAACTTTGGGTCTTAAACCTTGGAAAGGAACAGAGTTGCAACTCTGACCCTGTACTATATGTAGCACTCAGCAGTGTTAAATGTCAGTAGATTTTATTTGTGCTACTATGCAAAGATTTTTCCATTAGGCACAATTGTCAGTTTCATTGACTTGTTTTGCATTGAAATAGAAAATGTTTCAAGTGTTATAAATCTCTACATATGTTTTTGAATTGTACACAATGTATAATAAGGTTTTGTTTTTTTATTTATTTTTCTTGCTGCAGTCAGTTTTGATGATTTCCAAATCTTGAGGGCTATTGGAAAAGGGAGTTTTGGAAAGGTAAGTTAAAGTTTTTTCCTATAGCTTTTTTAAATACATCCTGTGCACAGACATACATTTACACCACAGACCCACATAACAGTATGAAGTCCCACAACTGATTAGCAGACTAATCATAGTAAAAGCAAGCTGTTTGACATGAAGAGTAAAGCTTTCAGGCCTTGGCTGATTAACTGTGCCATTTTGTCCACAGATCACTCGCTTAGAATACAGAAATTGTTTGCTTTTTGTTGTTCACAGAAACTGCAAAACACCTGCAAAAATACATCACTGAATATTGAAAACGAATTATTTAACTAAAATGTGTTTTACTATTATTTTGACTTATGCTCATTCTGGAGTGTCTAGTTAAGAGATATCTCCAAATTTATCTTCTTAACATTGTCTCACTGTACATTTTAGAATTCACTTTCAATTGATATTTTTCTGTTTTACATCGAGACCCACTTATAGGTGAGGTTCAGATTATCTTAATTCTTACATGATTCACCAGCAAGAAGACAAACGTTTCGATGACCTCAGTAGGAATGTTACAGATTATTAAGGGATGCGCGTGCTAAATTCTGTAAAGAGTCATGAGTCTTAAAATTATATTGACATTATTAATTGATTTAAAAGGCAAGAGACTTTTCAACTGGTTTGTGTTTTTTTCCACATATGCAAACACACTCCTTTTTGGTATCCCAATGCAATTTCTCTCTGGTTTTGTTTTTGGGGATTTGTTAGTCGACTGCTGTTTGAAGATTGTTTTAATATTGTGTCTAATTGGTGTGTATTGTTTTTCAGACCAAAATCCACACTATACATTATTTAATAAAGTTTTACAATCAAAAATATTGCATTGCATTTGAAAAAAGGATTTGCCCTTGTGGGATCTCAACAGGTCTGCATAGTGCAAAAGAAGGACACCAAGAAGATGTATGCCATGAAGTACATGAACAAGCTTAAATGCGTGGAACGGAATGAAGTGAGAAATGTCCTGAAAGAGCTCCAGATCATGCAGAATCTTGAGCATCCCTTCCTGGTTAATTTCTGGTAAGCACACATTCATAAACACAAAATTCCTAACTCTTTAAAGTACAATTTTCGTGTTTGCATGATTACATCTTCATCAATATCATCTCCTCTAACAAACCTAAGGGGCATATATACTAACTCTTACAGCTTATTTTCAGGGTGAGGTCATAGGGAGTTAAGTTTGTATGGCAATTTGTCCAGTTAGCAGAGGAAGTCCACACAAATGTTGTGTGAGAGCTATTGCGTTCAGTGAGTTCAGTGAGCAAGCCAATACAGTAGTCTAACCTCCTGGAGAAAAACACATGGACTAATCTAGGTACAGATTAAACAATAGGGTTCCCAGAACTGACCCCGGAAGAACCCTAGTCATACCCATTTGATTTATGACACAGTTTCAACAAAGTACCTCCCTTACTCGAGATAGTACTTTAACCAATTTGAAGCTGTACCAGAAATTCCCACCCAGTCCTTTTTACTGATTCGGAAGTTGACTCTGTCAACTGTTTCAATTTAAATGGTGAAGTAATCCCACCCATTAAGTCAGTAAATGCTCACTTTAAACAAACCGTTTCCATAGTCTTGGACATACAGAAAGTTCCTAAACAAAGAGGAAGACTCACAGTCCTCCATTCATGTGCACTTCAATCTTTAAAGCTACAAAAAGGAAAATTCACACAGCTCAAAGGCTTCACGAGGGAGACCTTCACTACTTGGTAACGTCCTTAGCATTCTTTCCACACATTTTTTAATAACCAATAGTGATCCTAAATGACACCTCAGGTGATATCTATTTGCAACAAAAATCTCAACTTAAACACACTTGTTAACTAAGGCTTTTTAAACTAGTTATCATTAGTTTTCAAAAATGACTTCCACTTTGCAGTAAAAAACTATCCAGCTTTTATGTTGGGAAGAAATATAGATATATAGGGTTGATTGGCTAACAGTAGAAAGTGTGGCACCATCCGTATTTATAGATTCACATTGATGTTTGTCGTACTCAATTTCTTTTAGTATTCATTGACTAGAATAGATCAACTTTAAATGTTAAATTGTATTTGTATAGATTACAAGAAAGAATCATAGAATGTAAACAGAGAACTAGACAGTAGTTCAGTGCACATACTATTAGACAAACAATACCAGAGCTTGCTTGATTACCTACTGTGCTTGCCAAAAGAAAATACTGGAGGTTAATTTTGTCCGCAGTGCAAGCCCTCATGGGTGGGGGTTATTTTCTCTAGAGTTGTGCTTGGGTCAGCGCTGTGCCCACTCACCCATCCCTCTCCTCTTTCTTTTTGTCTCTCTCACTATTTTGAGTTTAGGCAAATATATGAATGTCCTAGGGTAAGCTCTCAAGGACAAAGACAGGGAGACACCACCTGCAAGTAGATGTTGAGCCAATTACATTCACAAAACTGTCCCCTGGCCTGTCTCTTTTCTTTCACCTGTGTCCTCCTTCATTACCCTTGTCTTCTCACATGTTCCTTTTCTTCGTTCTGCTTCCTCTCTCTTACCATCTGTTTTATTTGTTTTCTACTTCCTTTCCCTGTCTCTAGCTGTAACTGATCTCCCCACTGGGTAATTTTCCCTAATTTTTTGTTTTCACTTTTTTCATAGCAACACTGCAGTTAGAAAATTAAGCTGTGGAGTACCAGCCTATGCAGGTTTTTCAACGATGGTAATGTTTGGAATAACAAGCAGCTTAGAAACCTGTCACTGAAGAATCCCTTTGTTTATGTGAAACCGTTGGTACTTAGAAACCGCTTTCTATGGTTCATAACATTTCCCAGATCAAAAGGGAAAGTAAATGTATTGCCTGTAAAAATATTTGATCAACATTTTATTCCCTCTCCTATTTTGTACAATTTTTACCTATCCATCCACCCATCCATTCATCCATCCATCCATCTATCCCTACATGAATCAAGAAGAATCAAGAATCAGTTTATTTATATAGCGCCAATTTACAACAGGTGTCGTCTCAAGGCACTTCACAGAAAATCAATTAAAACCAAAGATACATCATAACAAATCAATTTAAAAAAGTTTCCAATCTAAGGAACCCCAGCAGATTGCATCGAGTCATTGACTTGCAGCATTCACTCCTCTGGAATCAGCAGACAGAAACAATGGCTTTTGTTGTCGTTGACTTTACAGCAATCCTGAATACTGAGCATGCATGTAGCGACAGTGGAGAGGAAAAACTCCCCTTTAACAGGAAGAAACCTCCAGCAGAACCAGGCTCAGTACAAGCAGCCATCTGCCACGACCAACTGGGGATTTGAAAAGACAGAAAGGTAATTTAGAAGCACAGGATACTGAAATAATAGAGTTTATAGCAGCAGTTGTAGAGTGCCACTGGACGCATCTCAGTCCATGTTCTCATCCAAGAAGCTGTCTCAGCTAACAGAACACCAGCCAAGGTGTGGTTACTATGGAGAGAAGAACACTAAGAGAAAACAAAAGGTTAACAAGGTTGAAATAACTGTAACTAAGTAAATTGGACAAAGGAAGAAAGTAGCAGAGAGAGAAGTGGTCAGATTGTCCTCCAGCAGTCTAAGCCTATAGCAGCATAACTATAGAAAAACTTAATTAAATTAACCCTATAGAGTGAGACATGAAGAAGGTAGAGCAAAGGAGAACCGTCTGTCAAGACTGAGTTCCTCCCCAACTGGATTAGGCTTCTCTAGTCTTCATCTCTAGTCTTCTCTACCTCTTCCTAACTATAAACTTTATCAAACAGGAATGTTTTAAGCCTAGATTTGAAATTAGACAGGGTGTCTGCCTCACGGACTAAGGCTGGAAGCTGGTACCACAGGAGAGGAGCCTGATAACTGAAAGATCTGCCTCCGATTGTGCTTTTAGAGATTCTAGGAACCACCAGTAAACCTGCAGTCTGAGAGCGAAGTGTTCTGTTAGGGACATAAGGAGTAATCAGATCTCTGATATACGATGGAGCTTTATTAGTGAGGGCTTTATATGTTAAAAGAAGAATCTTAAAACCTATTCTAAGTTTGACAGGGAGCCAATGAACGGAAGCTAAAATTGGGGAGATATGATATCTCTTTTTAAGTTTCATCAGAACTCTTGCTGCAGCATTTTGGACCAACTGTAGACTTTTAATTGCATTTTGTGAACTTCCTGCAAATAAAGAGTTACAATAGTCCAGCCAATTTTTTGCTTTATTCCTAAAATAAAAGAAGGAAATCTTACCTGTTTTATATGAGACTTGAAAGACATTACATTGTCACCAGATGCCAACCTAATCCTATCCAGGTCAAGTGGCTGACTAAGCAATTTCTTTTTTAGAGATTCTGGTCCAAAGATAACAACTTCTGTCTTTTCAGAGTTCAAGAGCAGAAAATTTAAAGTCATCCACATTTTTATGTCATCTAGACATGCCTGTAATCTACCAAACTGACTGGATTCATCAGGATTTATAGATAAATACAGCTGTGTATCATCAGCATAACAGTGGAAATTAACACCATGCTGTCTGATGATTTTACCAATAGGGAGCATGTATATAGTAAATAAATTTGGCCAAGTACAGAACCCTGTGGTACTCCACAAGTAACCATACAATCTGGAGAAGATTTGTCATTTAGATGAACAAACTGGGATCTATCAGACAAATACGATTTAAACCAGCCTAGTGCTGTTCCCTTGATCCCCACAGTGTGTTCGAGCTATTCAATGGGGATATTGTGATTAGTGATTAGACAGTTGATTAGCAACAATTTTTCAAGGATTTTAGATAAAAAAGGAAGATTAGATTTGGTCTGTAATTTATTGAGTCTTCTTGATCAAGAGAAGGTTTCTTAAGTAGGGGTTTTATTACAGCTACCATAAGAGCCTCTGGTACATAACCATTCACTAAAGACAAATTAATCATTTCCAAAATGGGGGTAATAATAATAGGAAATACTTCTTTAAACAATTTTGTCGGGATTCGATCCAACATACAAGTTGAAGGCTTAGATGAAGAAAATATTTTTGAAAACTCAGAAGGCTCAACTGGAACTAAACACTTCAAACAGAGATCAGGCTCCAGAGCCACATTCAGTAGCTCATTGCTTACTGAGGTAGTAGTTATGTTTGGTTGGATGCCATCAATTTTAGTTTTAATAGATTCAATTTTATCAATAAAGAATGCCATAAAGTCATTACAGCTAAGAGTTGGAGGAATGGGTGATATAACAGAGTTTTCATTTCTCGTAAGTTTAGCAACTGTATTAAAAAGAAACCTAGGAATGTTCATATTCTCCTCTATTAGTAAAGTAAAATATGCAAATCTGGCTTGGCGCAGGGTCCTTTTATACAGAAGCACGCTGTTTTTCCAGGATAAATAGGACTCCTCTCAAAGCAAAAACCGCTATTTCTTCTCCAATTTCCTGGTTTTTCCTTTCAAGGGACAAAGTTCTGAATTAAACCAGGGGGCCAACCTCCTATGAGTAACCACTTTACTTCTCATGGGGGCTACGTTGTCTAATGTTGTACGCAATGAGGACGTAATACAATGAAAAACAGCATCAATCTGTGTAGGGCATGAAATTAATTTGTTGCCCTCCACTGCGTTTCTCTGAAATACTGAAGAAATTAGAGATGGAATGGATTCTTTGAAGGCTGTAACAGCATTGTCTGGTAGACACCTACTTTAAAGACATTTTCTTTCAGATTTTAAGTACTCAGTGAAAAAGAACTCAAAAGTTATCAAAAAAATGGTCAGAAAGGAGAGGGTTATGAGGCAGCACTATAACTTTTTCACACTCAATGCCATAAGTCAGCACAAGGTCTAAAGTGTGACCAAGAGAGTGAGTAGGTGTTTGGATTTTTTGAGTGAAGCCAATTGAGTCTAAAATGGCAGTAAAGGCTACATTTAGACTGTCATTTTCGCTGTCAACATGAATGTTAAAATCTCCCACTATAATGATTTTATCAGTGTTTAACACTATTTCAGATAAAAAATCTGAGATCTGATCTATAAATTCAGAGTAAGGACCTGGCGTACGATACAAAATAACAAACAGAAGTGGTTTAATTATTTTAGAGGTTGGATGCGGAACGCTAAATGTTAAGTGTTCAAAAGAACTATAACTATTAGTTGGCCTGGCATTAATTAATAAATCTGATTGAAAAATGCTTCCTACTCCTCCACTTCTCCCAGTACTTTGATGAATGTGAAAGTTTGAATAATTAGAGGGAGTTGATTCGTTGAAACTAACATAATCCTCATGCTGCAGCCAGGTTTCTGTGAGACAAAGCAAATCAATTTTATTATCAAGAATTAAATCATTAACTAATAAAGACTTTGAGGATAGAGATCTGATGTTCAATAAGCCACACTTAATAGTTGTACATTTTTGTTTCATCTGAGTTGTTTTTATCTTTATGAGATTTTCAGGATTAGCTCTTTTTAGATTGAACTTTAATCTATTTGGTTTTGGCCATGGGCAAAGCACCGTCTCAATGGGAACACCGTCTCAATGTCCATCCAGTTTTTAGAACTGCCTTCTGTCTTGATCTGTTAGAAAATGACTGCTCTGTCTGTTCCTGCTTTATTCCTTTTAGATGTTATAGATCATGAAGTGACAGCAATATAAAACACGTCTTTAGGGTCTCGTTAAAAAGAGTAATAAACCTGACAAATAGGATCTAAGGAAAATAAGACATTGTGCTGTATAAAACCTTATGCATCTATGCTGAGAAATTAATAGCATTAGCGTTTAAAATAAATTAGTTAAGATTGTGGTGGTATCACAAAATTGTTGCACAGTAAAAGCCAGTGTTGCTTCAGGGTTTTTTTTTCTTCTGCTCAGTCCTTACATAACCATACTAATGCATAACATATCTGAAGAAAATACATCTTTCTGAATTGTTCCATGTTCATTCATCTTGTTCTAGAAAACCTACAATGATATTGAAATGTCCCAGGAAGACTTATTTTCTATTTAAACTGTAAAAACACATAGTTTTTGAATGTTTAGTAAAACAGACAGGTATTGAGAAGTTGGTACAGATATTGCTGTATAGAGTAACCCGAGTTGAGTCTAATTCCATCCTCAAGTATCACAAGCACTGCAAGCATAATTCCTCCTTTTACTTTAAGTGCTGAAAGCAGTGTATGAGCGCATTGAGTTTTTGGCTCGATGTCAAGGTGACCTAGTGAAAAGGAAGATTACAGAGTCCAGACTGGCTGGCTAAAGAAAATATAACCAGGCACTTTCATTGCTAAATTGTGACTTAACTAGAAATAAAATCATTCTTTACTTTAAGGAAGTGCAACACTGTTGATTTAGAATACTCACAATTTTTTTTCAGTATTCAGGCCAGTTTAACTGTCCTTAAGGGATATAGGTCAATGTGATTGTGCATACATCTGCACCTATTTTCCTGTGCTCAGGAAACATTGGACTCAGAGTAATGGGAGCTGTCAGTCAAATGGAGGTGTGAGAAGATACGGTAGGAGAAAGATTGGAGGGCTGCCGCTATTGATCCAGGATATCGTTGTATGCATGGCTGGCTGACTGAGTCCATTTAACCAAGATGCTGTCGTCAGAGGGTGTGCTTGTGGGGTAGTTTCTAATGGGTATAACTATAAAGCTTTTTTAATTCTCCTCAGGGATCTATTCAATGTTTATTTTTTAGCCTAATATTAGGTGGTGCTACGTGGCTACAACTGCCTTCAAGCATTTGTGAAAAATAACAAATAAGTTTTATATTACTGTAAAGGAATTTTTAACCACTCTTTTAAGGAAACTTAGATGATCAGGATTATTTGGCTATCTCTTCGATGAGTTATCAATGTGCTATTGGAATAGCTATAGTACACCCACCACAAACATTTTTTTAGATTTGAAATCTTAATCAAAGCTAGAATTTAACTTATCCACCATCCTAGGCTGGCCATTCATCCTCAAACTCGGGTCCTTTACAAGAGGCAGTATCTTGGCTGTGCCCAGAACTGCACATTTCTGGACTGAGATGTCTGTTGTTGTTCCTGGGATCTGTATTAACCACTGCTCCAGCTTAGGGGTGAATGCCGCGAGGGCCCCAATTACCAAAGGTACCACTATGGTCTTCACGCTCCAGGCCTTTTCTAGTTCTTTGAGGCACTGGTATTTCTTTTTTTTCTAAGTCTCCTTTTTCCTGATGTTGCAATTGGTATGCATTGCTACATCCACCGAAATAGCTGTCCTCTGCTGTGTATCCACAGCCACAATGTCAGGCTGGTTCACCACAACCATTTTTGTTTGGATCTGGAAGTCATAAATTATTTTAGCTTGGTTATTCTCCATGTACCACTTTGATCTTGGGAATTCCAGTCTATGTTCTGCACACATCTTTGTTTCACTAGGCTTGCCACTTAGTTATGCCGTTCCATGTATGCTTTCCCTGCAAGCATCTTGCACCCTGCTGTTATGTGTTAGACTGTCTCAGGGTCCTCCTTGCACAGCCTACAACTTGGGTCTTGTGTGGTATGGTAGATTTTGGCCTCTAATGATCAGGTGTTTAAGGGTTGTTCTTGAGCGGCCAGTATGAGTGCCTCCGTGCTGTGCTTGAGTCCAGCTCTTTCCAACTGTTGGTAGGACTTCCTGATGTCAGCCACTTCAGTTATTTGTCATTGTTACATCCCATGTAGGGGCTTATCTTCCCATGGTGGTATCTTCAGTGCCTCCTCCTCTGTTCCCCATTGTCTGAGACTTTCACTGAGCACATTGTCTGTTGGGGCTTTGTCATTGATTTATTTATGGATCTTGGATGTTTCATGCCTATGATGGACTGGCGACTTGTGCATAGTGTTCACCTGCCTCTCGCTCATTGCAAGCTGGAGATAGGCACCAGCTGAACCCTGCGACCCTAAACGGGCAAGATAATGGATGGATAGATGTTTCATCCTGGAGAGTGGCTCTGACATTCACTAGTCCTCTGCCTCCCTCCATCCGGCTTGTGCACAATCTCAAGGTGCTGGATTTGGGGTGGAACCCTCCATGCATGGTTAGGACCTTCTGAGTCTTAACATCCATCTTAATATGCAATAAAGAGCTACGCCTTACCAGTAATCACACACACACACACACACACACACACACACACACACACACACACACACACACACACACACACACACACACACACACACGTCTGCATCGCATCTTGCAGATGGCGGCGTGATGCAGCAGTAGTGCAGCGGCTTCTCACGCTCCAAAGGAACACCCTGATTTAAGTTGTTTTGTACGTCGTTTCCTAGCCCAAACTCATGCGCCTCATGCGTATAAGTTATGGCAGGACTGAACTCTGTAGGATTAAGGACAGTTTGGTCAGCAAAAACCTAAAAAATAACATCCGAGCAAAGCTGGGCAGACTACAATTCCTCCAGACTTTGGTGTGGGGGAGCAGAGTGCAACAGACAAATGGCCGGCGGAGGTCATGCAAGCGGCGGCAGAAAAGGGGGAAGCGCGGGGGTGTGCTAGCCAGGCTAAAGGCTAATGCTAACCGACCCCTGATTCCGTAACTTTTCCTGTCCAATGTCCGCTCTTTGGACAAAAAGCTGGACCTGCTGCGGCTGAGGATCAGTGTTTCTGAGGAGATGTGGAACTGCGCGGTTTTTTGTCTCACAGAAAACTGGCTGAAAGACACCATGCCGGACTCAGCCTTCCAACTCGTCGGTCGGCAACTCTTCCGAGCGGACCGTAACCGGCTGTCCGGGAAAGCCGCGGAGGCGGACTGTGCGTCTATATAAACAAAGGTTGGTGCACAAACTGCGTGTTGGAAAACAGCTACTGCTCCGAGGCGACAGAACAGCTGACTGTGAAGTGCAGACCTCACTATCTGCCTCGGGAGTTTATGGCTGTGTTCATTATTGATGTTTACATAGCGCCGTATGCTAATGCTAACATCGCGCTGAAGGAGCTCCATGAAAACATCAGCTCTCTTCAGATCAAGCACCCGGAGGCATTCTACGTGGTAGCGGGGGATTTTAACCACGTAGAACTGACGAACTGCCTGCCGAGGTTTAAACAGCGTGTGAACATTCCAACACGTGGAAACAACACGCTGGACCGTGTTTACACCAACGTAAAAGACGAACACAGAGCCTTCCCCCGCCCCCAACTCGGGCTCTCTGATCACATCTCCGTCATGCTGGTGCCTGCATACCATCCCCCGCTGCGACGCTCCAGACCCAAACAGAGGACCATCACTGTATGGCCCAGTGACGCCGACGCTGTGCTGCAGGACTGCTTCGGCTGCACAGACTGGCAGGTCTTCAGGGAGGCTGCTGAGTACGAGGGGGAGCTGTAACTGGAGGACTACACATCTGCTGTTCTGGGGTACATCAGCAAGAGTGTGGAGGATGTCACCACCACCAAGACTGAGACTTGCCACCCCGAACCAGAAACCCTAGCTGAATGCAGAGGTGATTTCTCTGCTGAAAGCCAGGGATGCTGCGTTTAGGTCTGGTGACTCACAAGAGCTCAGGAGGGCAAGAAGAAAGCTGACTGCAGGAGTTAAGAGGGCAAAAGCTGCATATGCTCAGGATCCACAGAGCATGTGAAATGGCATCAAGTGCATTACAGACTATAAATATAAATCTGCACAAATCCCCAAATACCCCTCCCTGCCTGAGGCTCTCAACCAATTCTACGCCCGGTTTGAGAACTCTGACACCCTCCCCAGCATCAGAATCACGACTTCACCAGGAGAAGAGCCCCTCAGTGTGACTCCAGCAGAAGTAAGGAGGACCCTGAGGTGGATCAACCCCCGAAAAGCTGCTAGCCCAAACAACATCCCCGGACGGGTGCCGAGAAAGTGCGCGGACCAGCTCTCAGACGTGCTGGCGGACATCTTCAACGCGTCCCTCATCCAGGCAGCTGTCCCCACATGCATGAAGACCTGCACCATCATCCCGGTCCCCAAGAGCTGTGACAGGTCTGAAGGACTATCGGTCAGTAGCCCTAACACCGATAGTCACAAAGTGCCTCAAAAGACTAGTTCAGACCCACATCAAAGCCAACATCAGCGTCACTGTTGATCCACACAGTATGCTGTTTGTGGACTTCACTTCTGCGTTCAACACCATGATTCCTCAGACCCTGATAAACAAACTGTCCTCACTTGGTCTGAGCTATTCCATCTGTAACTGGATCCTGGACTTCCTGACCAACAGGCCGCAGTCTGTGAGGATTCACAACATCTCCTCCGCTACCATTACCCTCAGCACTAGCTCCCCTCAGGGCTTTGCGTTGAGGACCCTCCTGTTCACATTGCTCACATATGACTGCTCGCCTATCCATCCAGGCTGTCATATTGTGAAGTTTGCGGACGACACAGCAGTTGTTGGATGCATCACAAACAGTGATGAGTCCAGGTACAGACAGGAGGTGAAACACCTGGAGGGCTGGTGCAGAGATAACAACCTCTGCATTAATGTAAAGAAAACCAAGGAGATGATTGTGGACTTCGGAAGGGTCAAGCATGCCCACCTCCCCGTGCACATGTGAGGAACTGCGGTGGAAGTGGTCAACAGCTACAGGTACTTGGGTGTGCGCCTGAGTAACAACCTCACCTGGAGCAACAATACTTCCACTCTGGTCAGGAAGGCGCACCAGCGGCTCTACTTCCTCAGGAGGTTGAGAAGAGCTGGACTCGGGAGCTCAGTCCTCACCTCCTTCTACAGATGTATGGTGGAGAGCGTATTGTGCTCCAGCATCAACGTGTGGCATGGAAGCTGGTCTGCTGCAGACAGGAAAGCCCTGCAGAGAGTGGTGAAGGATGCACAGAGGACTGTTGGAGTCAGCCTCCCCAGCACCACAGACATTTACACCTCCAGATGAAGGAAAAGGGCCTCCGGCAACATGAAGGATCCCACCCACCCAGCACACTCACTTTTTGTCCCGCTTCCCTCGGGCAGGAGGCTGCGGAGCATAAAGTGCTAAACCACCAGACTGAGAAACAGCTTCATTCCTGAAACTGTGAGACTCTCAAATACACGCAAGAACAATTACAAATGAAAAAAAAAACACACCAACTTTCTCATTTAACAGGCACTGTTCACTTTAATATCACACTTTAAAATGTCACTCTAATATGTCACTTTAATATGTCACTTTATTAATCATCCATGCTGCTACAGCAAATTTTGCACTCCGAATTTTCATTGCTGCTATCTCCGAAGTCCCATATTGTAGATTTTGTGTAGTCAAAATCCTATTCTCTTATATTTCTTTATATTTTATTATATTATTCTTATTTTGCAGCTATTTTAAAATTGCTCTCAGGGTGTAAACTGAACGGTGGGATTAAAATTTTGTCCCACCTCATGCACCACATGTGATGTGATGACAAATAAAATTCCCTGATTCCTTGATTCCTTGATATATATGTATATATATATATATATTCACAGCTTCACAGCAGTATGTCAAATTTAATAAGAGGTCTTAGTTAATATTTTTATTAAAGATGTAACCTTACAAGACATAACTTTTCCGTCTGACAGAAGGGACAGTAACACCTTTTGAAAGGACATTAGCTTTTGTAAGGACATTAGCTTTTGAGCCCCTGTGATTTCTTGAGATTTCCATTATTGGAGTTGCCTAGGGGCCTCAGTCTGTAAAAGCTCCATGTAGGAATATCTCCTATAAGACTGAGTGCCTGGAGGCCACCAAGAGGTCACATTGAAATGCATGTGTGAGTAGAGACAGCAGAAAAATAGATGAAGAGAGCACTGGGAACAGGAAGAGGATGTCAAATGATGCAAGAGGACCCCGACACTATAGGGCAGCTTGGCTCAATGCCAGGAAAGCTAATGAAACGTTTGCAGCACTTCAATAAATTGTAAAATCGCTAATCTGAAGCGTAACTGCTTCTGTCTGCTCCCTATTCGAAAAGTTGTTTTTAGTAATCAGGCAACAGCTGCTCTTTACTGCCAAATGTAGTTTTCATAGTTTTATTAAGCTATACATGAAAAATAAAAAATATGACAATATAATCACTGTTCAGGTAAACATTAGTTTTAATGTACAATAAATGGATCAAGATTTAACCCATAAATAGGGTCATTCTCTTTATCAAAGAAACAAAACAAAAATCTATTTGGCTAAAACATATGCAAGCCTATTGTCTTAAAGCTCTGATGTGTCGATACCATGTTTAGCTAAATCTGATATTTCCAAAGATAATAATGAAGCAGTATTTAAAATATGTTTTGCTTGCCATTTTGTCATTTCTGGTTATGAAATGATAATATAGAAAAAAGATATGATGACCCCACATATCTGTGTCTAATAGAATATGCTGTAATTTAAAAGAAATACTGAATGATTTCGTGTTGAAATTTGTTAACTAACCTTATAATTCTATCAATTAGCTCAGGTAGTACTACTAGCTGTGAACAACAAGAAACAACTAGAAAATTAAGCTTTTCCGATCGCCTACATTTTTAACTTAAAAGCAGCTAAATAAAAAATTTAAGCGAGTACTATGCAGCAAAGTCTAGGTCATCTTTGCAGCAGCCTAAATAAGCAGTCAAGTTGCCTTTTTTATGTTACACTTTACAGACACAGATACCTTTCAGAGTCTCCACAGTCAAGTTGCCAGAAAGTTGTTTGGTACATTTTTTTTGTAGAAATAATTTCATAATATTGAAAATAGTAGGAAGTTTTCTTCGGGGGAAAAAAAAAAAGTAAAAAGAATCTATCACAGAGGTGTAGCTTGAAAACTTAATCCCACCATCATTCTAATTGACTTTATGTAAATGAAGACTATTCACAGCTTCCTTTCAGAATAACAAAAAGGTTCAAACAGAGAAAGAGAGGTTTAGAATTAGTTACACTTGTGTTCACACTTCTAAGATGATCCAAGTGATGGAAATTGTTATTAACTAAGGGCATTTTTATCATAAATATTAAATGATGAACACGATGTAAATTATATAGATAGGATAGGATAAGATATTTATATAATAAAGAAGTTATCTAAGCTAGACTTTTTGACCTTAAATTTTAAAAAGTGTGCATTTCTGCAATTTTTATTAGCTTTATGTAATATTTTTATCTTATGGAGATGACGTTACTGATCAGAAAAAAAATGAAAGATGGATCTATTTGAACACAATGGCAAAGTATGTTTGTAGATGTGAACAAGTGTTTCATTTTGCTTTTAGAGTGTCTGCTTCTTCTTCGCTGAGTGGCCTTTCAGTCGGTGTTGGTACAGGACTCATTTCAATATGAAAAGATGATTCACCCATTTTTTCTGCTTTATGTATTTCTTACAAAGCAATTAAATCTTCCTTTAACCTTTACCTTATTATTTAAATAAATTTAACTATGAATGTTTAAAAAACAGTTTATCAAGGTGGCATTCATGAAAAGGAGTTTAATAATTACAACTCATCTATAATGGGAAACTAAAATTGTCTGATAAAGTTGGATTCTGAAAACGTAAAAATCTGGTGCCAACTTCAAATCCAACTGTTATAACAATAGTTAAAATTTTTATAATTCGTATGTTTGCTCTTCAGCAATTAGGGAAAAAACACAAACATAGCTGCATGCAAGTGTGTCCTTGTTGAGAAGGCTCTTAGCAGTCATCTCGCAGATAGTCTTTCCACATTCGGAAGCCAACGGCAATCAAATGTTACATGGTCTCAGCATTATCTGAGCCATAGCAGACAGTTTGGAGTCAGCTCAATCAATCCCCATCAATCCATCTAGTGCACAAAAAGCACCATATACACTTTATTTGTGAATCTCCCAGAGGGGGGATGTTTACCAACGTGGCAAAAAAAAAAATTATCTATGGTTACTGAGTCTTGAGATTGAGCCAAGATGATTGTTCTTTGCCAAACTAAACCTCAATAGACTGTACACATTGGACGTATTGAATTATTTGAGAGGAGATGCAGAACTATTTATTTAATATTCCTGCATTAATATTAATTAAGTCTTACTTTTTTTCTTTTTTGCTTCACCATTCTGCTAAGTATTTCATATATATGTATATATATATATATATATATATATATATATATATATATATATATATATATATATATATATATATATATATATATATATATATATATATATATATATATATATATA
>JAVLVB010000635.1:3606800-3617597 GCA_032876305.1 Orestias chungarensis
TATATATATATATATATATATATATATATATATATATATATATATATATATATATATATATATATATATATATATATACATACATCTATCATCGGTTGGATGATTTATATCTATATATAGATTTAGATGAAACAACACACAGTAAAATCCAATATGAATTTAGATACTCAATATTCAATAATTTAGTGTGAATTTTTAAAAGGACAACTATGTAAGAAATACTTTTTCATCAAATCTTTGACGACTGCTTTCCACCAATCCCACATACTGTGACATGATGCTTAAAATGAAAAACTCCATTACTAGAGGATCCCTCCAGCAAAACTACGGCCATTATGACAGACCATGTGTTGCAACTGACTGTTGGGAGGACAGAAAAAAATAAACACTGGCTCAGGTGCTCTTTATAAAGCATGTCAAATGAAAAGAGAACAACGTTTATTGTGGCAGCAGCTCAGTAAATGAATTCCCACAGTAAAAAGACACAATTAAACACAGTAGCATTGAGTACTTTTGTTCTATTTATAATAGAATTGAGTATGAACAATACTCCTTTTAATTGCATATGTCCAGAAAATGTCCTTTAAAAAACACACAAGTCCTGAAACAGTAGTTTCATTTATAGTTATTTGAGGGGGTTTCAGGACTTTTCCATATACCTTTATGGAGCAGTTAAAGAAACAGGGAAAGGGATTTATATTAATAGAAAATGTCGCTATTCAAAAAAAAAAAAAAAAATTCTTCTATCCTGTTACGTTTCCCACACTGTGAATGGGACAGGCATTAAAACACTCACTGACATTGTGCGAATCAACAAAATAAAAGATAATCTCTTGATCACAGATGTGCACACAAAAGAGATTATGTTTGTGTGCCTTTCCTCGTTTGACTTTCAGAACTCGAGAAAAAAAACAAAAAAAACATGAATTCTCTTTTGATTTACAATGAAAGTGTTGATGATGCTTAAAATTACCATAAAATTGTAACATTGTAATCCTGACGCATAATGACAGAATTCTAAGGTTATATGGTGGCCTTGAAATAAGGTTTAACCATTAGGATTCGAGATGAGTAAGGGAGCCTAACATTATTGGAGGTGCACTTACTGTACACAAGTCTCACTCTAACAAAAATGTGAATTTCAAACTGATTTCGGTCATTTTTTCACAAGTTATTGATTGTTATCTTTGATAATCCCTTTTGCAATAAAAGCTAATTCCCTGTATGAGCCCAAAGTCAAATAATTTTGTTTTAGGAAATTAAAGTGTAGTGAAACTTAAATATTTGTTTTGTCAAGGGATTTATAATTGAGCGTGTATTGGTTTATACATTTTCTATGGAAAGTGAAAGGGTAAAGATATTTAGCAGAATCTATTAAGACCTGATTAAAACATTTCAACACAGAAATGCCTCTTCTTAAGTTAAAATACTAAAGTATGTCAAACTATTGTATTGTTCACAAAAAATATGTTCCTTTAGCATGAACTACTACATCAGTGCAGCACTGATTGATTCTCTGTTAAAATATCAACTTGTACATGAATCTAATATACTTTTTTTAATTCCCATTTTGTATCGGTTTCATCTCTTATTTGTTGACAACATTGTGAATATCTGTTCTAACTGTCATTCTTGGCTCACACTTTCGTGTCTATGCAGGTATTCCTTTCAAGATGAAGAGGACATGTTTATGGTAGTGGACCTTCTCTTAGGGGGAGACTTGCGATACCACCTCCAGCAGAATGTGCACTTTTCTGAAAGCACAGTGAAGCTTTACATCTGCGAATTGGCCTTGGCTTTGGGATACCTTTGCAGTAAGCACATCATACACAGGTAAGATGGTTTTTTATATTATACTTTTCTATATCTTTTGTTATTATTACATACTTGATTTTATTACATTTTGACTTGCCCAACCCATGTGCAGTCTGTTGAGCATCAAGGTCAAATCTTAGAGATTAGTTGATCTTTATCTGAACACTATTGTTATTGTGAAATACAGTATACCAGATCAGCAGATGCTGATAGGTTTATTCCCTCTTCTTTAATCTGTAAGATGCACGTTAAGTGCTTTCTAGGCTGAAATATTTGCTGCCATGGCGAAGTCATTGACTCAAAGGGCCAAGTACAGTCTGTTCCTGCCAAATGTTATTATCTTAAGTTGTCAAAGTATAACAATGTACCTTTAGAGACAAATTATATTAAGTACAATAATGGCATGCTGTTCATACCTTAACTTTCTCTTTTTTCATACAATACTTTTTTGGAAGTATCATCTACAGCCTTCTTTTCTCTTATTGTTTTGGCTATCACATTTAAGGTAAAAGGTATCTGTAACAGATTGGTGAATTTAAACATCTTGGTTGTTCAATTGCTTAAAGATCTAACAACCAAACAACAACACAGAAAACAATACAAAAAAGAGGGGAGCAGAACTAAAAAAAAAAAAAAGACTAACTTAAAGGTTTGGAGAGGATCTTCAGCTCATTCTCATTTTCACAACACTGCGCATGCGGCACCTCATCTCCAGTAACGCCCGCTGATATCGGGGGCGCGCACGTCCTCAGCACATGCATTCTGTTTACATCTGCGGGACCGCAGCCTCTGGCGCCACGTCCATTTTCGCTACCGTACGGGGAGAACCTCTCTTCAATGGTGAATGATGCGTCTTGTCCGTCCCGTTTTACTTCCTAAACAACAATCTGCGCATGCGTGAATTCAAACATGAGCGCGCATTGTACGGGTCGGGTGGGTGGGACATTAGTGATATACGTCATCACGTAAATTTTATTTCCGCATTGACAGCCAGTTATTTTTCATCACCGGTCTTTTTTGATTGGCTGTCATTTTCAATGGGATTTTCCGTTGAAATGTTTCTATTGAAAAGATCCTCTCCCATACCTTTAAATAAGATGTTTACATCGATGTGCCTCCAGTTTGTTTTGTTCAATAACAGCAGTAGGATTGAAGCATCTTGTTCTACATTTAAAAACCTTCAACTATAGGTAAGAAGCTGAAACTCCCTGTAAAGAGGATCAAAAACATTTTTTAAAAACAGAAGAGGCTATCGACTCTACCTGGATTACTTACAAGGATGCAAATAATTTTGGGGGCTCCCCAGTCAGTCTAGACAACAGCTTAATCTATCAAGGAAACTTTTTTCTCTTAATGTTGATTGACTAACCATGAAACCAAGAAAAATGATAAAACTGATTTATTAAAAGCATGGTAAAACATTACATTAGGCCTCTGTCAATATTAAAATAGCAGAATTTCCTTAGTTAGAAAATACGGTGCTGGTCTTTTTTTTTTTTTACTGGTTTTATTTATTTATTTAATTTTTTAAATCATCTACAACTTTATTAACCTATTTGTAAGACTAAACTCTCTCCATTGCTAGATCTTTGATTAAAGTGACAGTGTGCTTGGGGACCCTGAAGAAGAATGCTTAAAATCACTGAGATAGTTAATCATTCTTACTTTCCTGTTACTTCAAAGATTCCATCCAAGATTATTTCCAGACATCACACATACATTTGAGTTGATATTATATTGGCTCTCTCAGGTAACCTTACACAGCATTCCAGTAAAATATATTTAGAAGTTTGGCTCTCACATAGAAACTGAAGTGCTTTGCCATAATCGCAAATCGTGCACACAATTTCCAAAATCTTGATTTATAAGTCAGTCTTTAAAATTCCTGGTCAAATAAAAAGTAAAGTAAAATAAATAATCAGTTATTTTAATAATATAATGATACCAAAACCTCAGCATTTATTAACAACTCAGGGGAAAGCTTCAAATCAGGTTAAACTATATTTACATAATTCATTCAAGCTCAAATTACATTTTTTTTTTTAAATTGGTTTCCAAGATGGTTAAATGAAAAAGTACCTCGTATTTACAACTATAATAGAAAATGTCATAGAATGATTAGATTAAGCGTTAACTCAATCTACACAGAGGCAACAAAACAATTGAAACACAGAGGATTCAAGATCTGCTTTTAATCTCCATTGCATTGTGACAGATTTGTACCTATTACTTTACAACCTATCATACACTTAACTATGATGTGTAACAACTAGCTAATACACATCAGAATACAAAACAAAAGAAACAACAGTAACCTTTTGACAAGCACCATTTAGTGTTCTGGCATCATACCAGGTAAGTAAAACTTTAAGATTTATCTATTTAATTTAGCATGTTCTTATTGGTCTGTTAGCTTTGGAAACTTGTTTGGACATACAGTACACTTCTGAAACTGTAGTTCAAACTAGGTTGATTTTTTAAACAGTGATCTAACTTAAAGCATATTGTCTATGCAAGTGACATCTTTTTGTAAAAACCATTCTGAATCATTGCTTTTACCATTTATCTTCCAAATAATATCTTGTCACACAGGAGAATAATAACTAGAATGATCTTTAAAAGTGAATCATACATTTTTCAGTATTACGCAGATGTTAACTGCATGTATTACCCAGTTTAAATTAAGAATTAACTGAAAATAAAAGTTTGAGAGAAAGATCTATTGAATGTAATAATTAAGTTTTATGACCATGAGACAGGAACGACTCACTAATCTACTATTTTATTTATTTTCATTACTATTAGATACTATTGAATTGTGTTGTCTTTGAATAATTGACGGCAAAAACTGTTTAAAAATTGTCAGTTTTGTGAATTAGCCTTGTATACTCAATCCTCCACTCTGGTGACTGAGCAAAGAGGTAATCATAGATGACTAATAGGAAACATCACTGCAAAAGGGAGCATCAATTTATCAACACCAGCACATAACAAATTACACCACTTAACGTTAAGTAGGCTGCTTGCTCCTGTCTGTGCTCTTAAACCTCCACAGAGGAGTGGAAAAAGGTAAATAAATAGCACAGATAAATAATTTGGTAATTCACACACTCTTCAGAGAAATATGAATATTTAAATTGTGTTTGCTATTTTAGTCCAGGAGAGGACAGACTTTGAGCTTGATGTGCAGGTGCTGGATGTTGTCTGTTTAGATGGCATCAACATCTTTCCATCTGCATTCATTAGCTTCAGATTGGAAGAGTGGTGGAAAGTAATTCACAGCTCATCTCTATGGAAATTGAATAAATAAGTTCCAGAAAGAAGGAGTTTGAGACTGGCAACTATTTTCAGACTGTGTGTCTGCGTATGCAAGTCCTGGATGTACACATATCCTACTTTAGGCAATTTGGTGGGTGGACTTGAATTTCATAATAATTATGACTGCAATGTTGATAATGATTACCCTTCAGTCAGTAAGACAGGTTCTGGTTCTGATTACATATGATGAGAAGCCATATGGTTCAATATGACCACTAGATATCCACTTAATCATTCAATTCTGTATATGCTTTGCAATTCAATGACATTGGAATATAACCATCTTTCAATAATTTATTTTTGAAAACTCCAACATTGTGTCTATGCATTCAACACTATAGAATTAATACTTCGTGTTACATGCTTGTCAGGATGCTAAGCGTTCTGGGAGGTGAGACCCTAAAACAGCTGAAAAGAACATGCTCAAAAGATTATCAGCTGAAAAGTCTTTTCTTTTTAGTGCGGCAAAACATCCAGACCCCACCAACAACCTCATGACAATGAAAACCGTGCTGCTTAAATATAAGTGGAGCTAAATTGGGAAATACCATTATTAGGGATGCATAACTATAGAGGAACAAACAAAACACATTGAAAAATATTGACAGCTTTATGAAACAATACATTTACAAATCAAGACAAGACAGAAAATATTTTAATTTAATTACAGTAGGTACTCCAAATCTAACAGGAGAATACTTTCTCCTATCTAGCTTTCAATATAACCAAAATAAAATAATTTCAAACCCAGGTGTTATGTGTAACTGTCTTTCACGAATAAATAGAAATATATATGTAAGGATGGCTCATTGTTACACTTGGTCACCAGCTATACCAGTATCTAAAACATGCTTCTTCCTTGAATATTATAACTCTTACATGACACATACCTAATAAATGTTCCATTTATGCAAGTTTTAGGTAAATGACACATCATGCTGCACTTTGAAAAAAACAGTGGCATAAATAGCTTTCTGTTGAACTCGACAATTTGGAACACTAGGAGAAAGATATTCACATATACTATACAATGTGATTAATTTCCTTACATATTTGAACTAATGTAACAATTTATTTTGCTATGCACACCTGCATATCATGTAGGCAACAATTGCGTTGCAATTTAGGACCAGACATTAACAGTTCGACATACCACTTCTCCTTTTCTTTTCTACTTTTTTTTTTGCAATAATTTAAAGAATATGCATGACTAGTCATGTATCTAAAATTATTATATCTTCATTAATGCTAAGTTATGTGGATACTGACCAATGCCCTTGTTTTTCTTTGCAATATTAAAAAAATAAAATCACATTTGACACAGAGCAGAACGTTTTATAAATAAAATGTTTTGCTTCCATCTTTTGTGGGACATAGTATCCTTGAATACTGTGAAAGTAGAATAACTTGGATTTGTCATTCTTTGAGAGCAGTAAAACTCCTAACTTTTTAATTGTATGTCATGTTTGTTTCTTTGATCTCCAAAAGGAGAGAGCATTTAAATTCCTATTCTGTAAAATATATGGTATTAGTAGATTGTATATCAAAAGAAGATTAGTTTTGTAGGTGTAAGATTAATATCCGCTGCAACATAATTATTCACAATCATTGCAAGTTTTTTTTAACCCCTGTGTTATGTTTTTTATTTTTTTATTTAAGCAAAATAGCCATTAAATTAATTCCCATGTGCAGCTTTTTTATTGTTTACTTTTAATGGGCAACACATTAATCTTTTTTTAGAGAGGTCTTATTTCAGGGTATTGTACTGTTTTTTTCAGGATTTCTTTCTATTAGAAGAGACTTTAAAGAGGACTGGTATTTTTTTATTTTTTTATTGGAATATGAAACTCAAAATGGCAACAGATGCCTTCATCTACTACTACTACTTTTTTAATTTAACTTTGAAAACAACTTACCGTTTCTCTTTTAGAACATTTCTGTAGAATTTCAGCGTTTGCAGTTCGTCTTTACATGATAATGGTGCTCTCTTTTGCTTTGACACTTTGTTCTCCTTCTAAAGAGGATGCACTTGGCTCTGTGACTAACTGTGTGCTCTCTTCCAACAAAAAAAAAAAGGTCTTGCATAGATAAAGTCACTACAGGAGTAACTTTTAACATAAAAAGTGTTAGTGTAGCAGTGCTTCTTTGTTCTCTTTCTTTGTGTGCATGCTCTGTCTTCTCAAATCCCCAGTCAGTCCCTATTGTCCAGGTCCTGCTTGAGGTTCCTTCATGTTACCCTTCTGATTTTGGTAAATGCATGCTATTTCTCATGTATTCCTTGGTTCTGATTCACTGTACTCCTTTGGATCTTAGCTTCTGCCATACTGCTAAATGATTTTCACCAGACATACTATTGCTTATTAAGGTGTATGTGGTGTTTGAAGTTTGATTAAAAGTTTTTCTTAGAGACTACCCCAAGTATTTTTAATTTAGTCGCTGACTCTGGTTCCTTACCCTGTGAAGACCAATGTTCCACTGTAGAAAAAATAAAGTTAATTGTGATTTTGCAAATAAAATTTAAGCAAATTATGTAAATAATCTCCTTGATATGACCCGAGTACATAAACAGCTCTTACTTGTTTACGTCCTTGACTGGTCACTGGTTTAACTATGTGCTCTGTGGGGGGTTGGAATTATTAACAGTGGGCTGAGCCTCATTTAGATGAAACCTTCAGAGACTTCCCAAACAGGTGGAAAGACAAATGGAAAGTGTATGTAAGGTAAAGTGTGTGTGTGTGTTTTGTATTTCATTTGGTATGTGCTTCTTTTACATCAACAATGATTATCTATGGATACACCCTCAGGAGCATGTTGGTGCCTCCTGGAATCTCTGTAATGGAAAGACTTGGATATTGTCAGTTTGCAGATGCGTTCAACAACTCACACAAAGTGTGCAATAACAAGTTGATTTAGGAATTTCTGGGCACATTAGAAATGTTTGGATTCTACCAACATGCGCTATAAAATTATAATAGAAGTTCTCCAGAAAGTGTAAACGTTCATTAAGGTTTCAGCATTTGAAAGCTACAAACCCATGGAAAATTTACCATTAAAACAAGCCTGTTTCTAACCCTAATCCAATGGCTGTTTTCATGACAACAACATGCGGCAGGGTCAACGGTGTCAAGTAAAAAAAATTTTTAATCATTTCAATTGGCTAAATTGTATAGCATTAGCTTAGAATATTAAACTATTGGCAACAATAGCTTAGCTGATGGCTCCCTCATGTAAGCAAAGACTGCTAAACTGCAATCCAAGAATAGACCTAAAGGAAATAAATGAAAACAGAGAAGATGTAATTATAATTACATATAAAACATAACTGGGGAGTAGTAGGAAAAAAAAACATAATGGAGAAGTGTTTGGTACAGCATTATAACTACTGAGATTTGACGTTTTACATTTTAATAATATTTAATGCATTGCAAGTCAAATTAGGAAGATAATTAACAAATATGAATCGATCAATACCAATTGAACTCAACCAATATGATCTGTTTTTGGAAAAAAAATGTGTTTGTATGTGTGTGGTCTGCTTCACCCACTTTAGGTTAAGATGTAGACTTTGTTCTCTCTTTCTTTCTCTGACACAGCCACACATGGTTGAAATATACACAATTTCTTCCAGCTTTTATTTAATTCCTACTTCATTCCTTTTTTTAGTTTTACATGTGCCGTCTGTTCGTCAGGGTAGCTCATCTTTTAGTAATCTATTCAATCTTTCATCCAACAAGGCCCTTTCCTAAGCAGCCAAAGAGGGTATGACTATAGCTTACCTATTTGATTATCTGAAGACAAAGGAATGTAGATCATTTCATATTTTTTTCATTCAAATTAAACATAATTTTTGCAAATTGAATGATTTAGTCATCTCTCTTATTTTCAATCAGCTGTCCTGAATGAGGAGAATTTGTCATGGTTTCAGCAGAGGTTTCTTTATTCATTGAGTACGTTAATGTTTTATTTCACAGCAGAAGCAGAAAAGACAACCCAGATGGAAAGGACAGACTGAGACAGAGGGATAGAATGGCAGAGAGACATTCTGTTCACCTCTTTTATAAATGCAGATTAAGATGGCAGCTGGTGCCAGCTCTTCAATTTCCACCTCGGAAATAGTGAATGGAGCATTATTATTGTTGGAAATCTCCACTAGCTCATCTCATCATACAACATCAGATTAAACGATGGAATGAGTACAGTGTTCTGAACATTATGGACTGTTTGAAGGGCAAGCCTGCTCCAGAAAGATTACTAATTGCATGCTGTTTTTGCAGTCTGGTTCGCAGGGCTTAAATTCATTTCTATATTAAACCTTCAACCTGTCAAGTGCAACTTTGTTGAGAAGCTACGATATCTAGCTACTCTGTGTTTGGTAATGAATAAGGAATGAGCATTTCTTAAAAAAAGAGTCTGTGCCTATATGTGCATAAATGTTTACTCGCTGATGTGCAAAATGTCTTGCACTTGCACATCAATTTCCATCTCCAACTTCTCATACCTACTTTCCCTCAACAGAGAGAAGGGAGGCTGAGTTTAAAATTCAATGGTTAATTAAATTGGACCTGTTAGTTACTATGTAGCTATCAGTTCAAAGAAAGCTGCTGCCTGACTAGCCCCTTACTTGCTGGTGGGCGCAGTGCTTGGAGTGGAGTGATTCAGAAAGCATGCACATCTGTCAGTGCCTGTTATAACTTCCCTCTTATTGGAACCTATAGTATATGATATGTAAAATCCTCAAAACAAATGTATCTGTTTTGGCTTTACATGTATCTGTAGGAAAAAGTTGATTTATTATGTTACTTTTGATTATTCATATGTTCAGTCTATGTTGTGCCCTTGCTCCTTGTGTGTTCTCCCATTGTTGTTCAGTTTTAATATTAAATATCCTGCACCATGATCCTCCAAAGCTATAGATTTTGATTCTGCATCAAATTCTCTCTTGATTACTATACTATACTATACTATACGAAAAAAATAATTTCATTCCAAACATACATACATTCATACATGTTAAGAATATCAGTTTATTAGATGATATCTAGCAGATTTAACGAGAATAAACATCCAGCAGAACCTGGTTCACTACAAACAGTTGTCTGCAACAATCAACTGGTGGTTTGAAATGACAGGAAACACAAGTAGAAGTGGAGAAAACTGAAAAGGTTAATAGTAGGAAATGTACAACGTTGAGTTGCTGGCAGCACCACTAGGTGATGTCCCCTTCCAGGAAAGTGTTAAAGCTAAGTCTTTAAGTAATATTTGAATACTATCAACCTGGTTAGTAGAAACTCTGAACGTGGTTAGTGTTGTGAACTAAAGATTTGGTTTAATGTAAGGAGGCCTCCTAACCTAAAATATTTGGAGCTCATCAATAAACAAAATAACCCTATTAGTTAATTTCTGTAGTGTCAGTTAATGTTTTCTTCCGATTATGCAGGGTATAAACAATTTTGGAGATGCCACTTTGTCAAATATAAATAATTTAAGGTTATGAACAGCTTTTGGATTAACCATATATATATATATATATATATATACATATATATATATATATATATATATATATATATATATATATATATATATATATATATATATATATATATATATATATATATATATATATATATATATATATATATATATATATATATATATATATAT
>JAVLVB010000635.1:3617697-3676362 GCA_032876305.1 Orestias chungarensis
CAGGCATGTTAGCCAGATCCAGTTCCGCATCATATGACAAGGTACAGGATTAACTTACCCTTCCTCCTCTTATAACAAGCTGTAATGAGGTCATTAGATACTGCTAATAGCTTGTAAGGCCAGTCAACCAAAAGAAAAGCCAAAGAGATCAGCTTGCACTGAGTAACCCTGGTCCATGTCATTTTATTTTAAAAGAAGCTCTGAGCTTGGTGTAAGAATGGCAAAAGTATAGCATAGGACATACTTTGCTACCTTGTTGATACAAAATATGTTTTCCATCTCTGAGTGCTTCACAAAGTCCCAAGGTTTCTTAACTTTCTTCCTTTGACTGCTTTAAATGATAAAAATGATAATATGGGGGAAGTGCAAATGTTTTTTTTCTCATATTGTTGTTCACCCCTGAAATATTCTTAGTCACAGTTTTAATTGCTGCAGATGGTGGAGGTTTCACCTCATCAAACAATCCATTCTTCACATAACCCTGCTGTATCGTAGCTGCTGCAGACCCATACGTCTCTCAGCACCAATAGATGCTGCACTCCAATTATTAACACTTGGCAAACTGCTGGTTGAGACCAACATCTGCTAGTTTTTACATTATAGTTTAAATGAGGAGTGTAAGTCTTATAAACTTTGAAAAAATATATGATGAAATATAAAATTAAAAAAAGAAGTGCATTTTGAAACATGTAAATTACATCATATTTAAGAGAACCTTAGAGAAACACCACACAGACGTCCAGTGATTATAACAGTCCTTGAAAGCATAAATCTCACCACAATTTCCTTTGGTATTTAGTAGTAAAATATTATTTAGACCTACACTACATCTGGATTTAAACAAGTTAAGATTCAATCATGAATGTATAAGATCCAAAGCCAACAGGTCACAAAGCCAAATATAAGTTGAAGACTCCTAACTTGATATAGTTTAAAATTTTTGTGGAACTATTTAATATTGTACATAAAAAAATCCTCTCAGAAAGATGAATTGGAAGTGTAATAGATAGATTAACAAGAATTGACAATAATTGTTGTTTAAACAAACAGAAACAGTCCAGCATTATAAACCTACAGTGGCTTAGTTTGCTTTTACTCTCAGTGTCATGGCTCCTTCTGTCAGCTGGGGCCTTGTAATGACAGCTTGGACTTTAGCAGTGGAAGAGCCATCCCCCCGTTCTCGTGCAGTGTGTTTTTAGTTTTTTAGTTTTTTAGTGATTACACTAACTTCTACCTTACTGCCGCCTTTTGATGCAAATGCCAGCTAATTAAGGGCTACATGGTTGACCCTTCACAAACCCTCTTGGGCCCATTTCAGTCAATGTACCAGAGCGTCATGTGTCTTAGGAGCCTGGCTTCATGCCACAGGTTGGCTTTTACCTGCACGAATGCACCACAGAACCTAATAGATGCATACAAAAGTTGTTTTTTTTCTGTTTCCTTTGATATACTTTATATTGTTACATACCTAAAGGGCAATGATTTAAGTTAAGCAAACAGGAACCGAGAGATTACATGTGTTAAAATGTGGGTTTGCTAAATTAAAGATTCAAGAACGTGATTCCAATTGTACTAAAAGTATAAAGAGTTAAATAATAGCTCTGGATATCAAAAAGGGGTAGAAAAAAATTATTTATTTTTTATGCTGTATGGAGATGCAGAGACCTCACTGCACACATTCACTAATTTAGTTTTAGCATCTAACAACACAAGAGCCTTAATGAAATCCACCAGTAGTGATTTTTTTTAGTTTGTTTTTTTGTTTTTTATCCGAATACATTATAGTCTGCAGTTTTTAGTTACATGTACAAAATCTTTATGTGAATTCAAACTTTGCCGTCGTTTTGAGTACATTTGTTAAAAAGTTGTAAATGATTTACTTCCCCCTGAGTCTTTCACCATCTTCTTAGTTTTTCTGACAAATTCCAATAAATGTGACATTGGATAAAGAGTCTAAGTCATCGTCTATTGTTCTTCTCCGTTGTCTCAGTTTTACTACAACCAAGCCTGCAGCTCTCTTGAATGTAATTTATCACTCCTTCATTTGTTTTCATGCTGTTATAATGAATATCCTGCCTCATTTATTATGTGCCCACTTTATTCTTCAACATTGCAATTTCTCAACTAACTCCAAATTTGCAATTTTGAAAATAAGTAAATAGATTTGGATTATCAAACAATTTAGTTATGGGTATTTTATTACTGTTTAAATATTTTATTTTAGGACCTGCAAATATAGTTTTTTAAAACTTAGATTGAGATATGCAGTAAAAGATCTTCCATGTAAGAAGCTGAATTTTGTAATGGGCAACCCCATACTTACAAAAGTGCCATTTGAGGCACTAGCAACAATTGTCCAATAAAATTCTACCTTAAACTGCTGTCTAAGGATATACATACATGAACACAGTAAGATTGTTATTAATGCTGATGGTAATAACATCTGGTTATGCCGAGATCCAGTGTTGGGTTTGTGATTAAGTTTGCAAAAAAAATGTTTGACTCAGTAGTTATCTCTTGTTATCCCTCCCTAATTGGACAAATGACAATGCATGACAATGGCTGTATCTGTTAGATCTCAGTTTTGACCCAGTCAATCGAGATATACAGTAAAAGATACATCTTCAAGATTCTAAAGTGAAAATGGTTAAAACTTATAGACAAAACAACACACAACAACTAAAGTCTCCTCTTGTTGTTAATCCACTAGCTATGCCTTTTTCTGCTCATTAAAAAGTAACAAAGCAACTGGTTAAAAGTCAAACTTTAATCTTGTGGGTTTTTTCTGTATTTGAGTAACATTTCACACTGGTAACTTTACTTGTACTTAAGTTAACACCTCTACTTTTGTATTTGCGTTCCTTTTTTTTCCACCTCTACCTTTTAATTTTATGCAAGGAAGCAAACATTAGAACCTAATTTATTGATCAACTAATTTAAGCCTGTTAAATAAAACTAGCATGAAAAATAAGTGTGCTAACAAAATAAAAAAGCCATTAAAACTCCACCTATGCAGCCTTTATTTGCCAGAACGGCATGACTTTTATCATCTTTTTCGTTTATATGTTTTCGTTTTATTTCGTTGTTCTGGACTAATGTACCACTATTAAAAAATAAATAAAAAAATTAAAAATACCAGCCAAAATTAACCTTTGCAGTTTATTTTTTTAATATCATATGCTTATTTTCATAACCCGTAAAATATATAATACAATATATATAAGATAAGGTATATAAGATATCCTGCCAGAATGCTTTTTTTTTCTTTTTTTGTTTCACAAAATTTATTAGAACTAATAACCTTGCTTGGTTCCTTAAAATATGGCTAACTCTGTGTTTTCCATTTCAGGGACATCAAACCTGACAACATACTCCTGGATGAGCATGGTGAGGTCCTGTTTTTTTAATCAATCATTAATAAAATTATATAGTGTTACTTTTAAATACCCCAAAGTGATTGTAATTTTCAGATAGAGGTTTATGTTTTATCTTTGGAAAAAATTACATTGAGAATACATGAACAAGATAATTACTACTTATCTTTTGATTGAACCACTTTGCCATTTCATTTCCAAACCATGACATGAAATAAAAATGACTGGTATATGAAGAGTGTGGAAAACAGGTTGCCATTAAACATATCCTGTGTCTGCTAAAGTGAAAAAAAAATTTGCTCAAAATCTCTCAGGATTTAGTTCTGCGTCTAGTTTCAGAGAAGTTTGTTCAGAGTGAAAAGAGGAACAAAGATGATTGTGAGCATGTGAGATTTTGCAAAGTAGTGAAAGGAACAATAGTAAATCAAAGCAGCATTAATATAGGCTATAAAATCTTTCATCAATATGCTAATGTAGTGGAATATAAAGCAGTTCCAGTTATGACTTGCTGAAAGCAGGTCCTACACAAACTTTTAAGATATGGTGCATTATTTAGATATTGATATGTTTTGTAAACTGAAGCATGTAAGATTAAATAAGATGTTTTTCTTGGTAAAAGTGTAAAAAATAAAATAAAATTGGAAATGCAATCACAGAACAGTAAACGCACCTGTGTAAATAGAGATTTACAATTTTAGTTGAGGTTTAAAAATATAAAAAAGTTATCACCATTTTCACAATTTTTCTTGCAACATTGAAATAACTGACAGTCAAATGTGAAACAGAATTAGCTTACTAGACCGCAATCTTACAACCAAAAGAGAAGAGAGGCTCACAACAGTCCTCTATTAAAATGTTTGGTTTATATAATGAAAAATAGAATTTGATGAATCATGAAGTAAAAGAGGAAGGATGTTTATTAGAGGAAAAAATACAAAGTAAAGTAAACCACTTCGTTTTATGAACATGCCTATCCTTAAACCCCCATTTCATTAGGTTACTGTGTGCAATTATCTTGAATTTACACCTCCCTGCAATGAATGAGAATCAGAATAAACTCAAACAAATTTTGCCCTCCATTTGGATTTTTTCTGGTATTCTTCTGAATGTTGTTCTGCATCTTCTGAACTAAAAAAATAATTTAAACACATGTTTAAAATTTGCATAGTTGAACAAAGGTATCAGTTAGGTCAGTTAGGAGAGGAGAACACACACACACACATATATATATATATATATATATATATATATATGTATATATAGCTTTTTTTAAATACTGTTTTATTTACAGTTGAAATGTAAAGTCTCATTAGTTGCATCACAGATGTCTATCATTTCAACTGGATTGTGTTGAAAGTGATGGTTAATATATATGTGATACACCTATAATATTTATTTGAGATTTTCAAAGTGTTCCATAAAGGATAAAAACTCAAAAGCTAACAGCTTGAACATTGCCCAGAAAATGAAGCACTGTGACATATGAGCACTCGCAAAAAGACTTGACGTCTCAGAGGACAATGGACATCTGGTCAGGGAGCGTGGGGGATATGTAGGATCAAGGTCCTGCTGTCAAAATAGAAAACAAGCAAACTAGAAAGAAACAAAGAAAGACGGCATGCTGAGAGGAAGACAGTCACTCAAATGAGCTGAACCACTCAGCAAAAAATAAATAAAAGTGAGGTGCAACCATGTCTGAAAGGATTTGTCAAGCAAAGCAAAACAAAACAAAAACTAGTGTAGAGCGATATAGGAAGATTTAGGGGGAAGGATTGAATAGAGTAAGACTGTTTTGTCAGACTAAACTAGATTAAACAGGAAAGAAAATACCTGTAATCTTGGTCTCAGTCTCTGTTTTACATTCTCCGAAACCCTGGATACACTTTCCTCCATGCCTGCAGACACCCATCAATGTTATTTATGTTATGTTATCACTAAAATCTTCAAAAACAACATGAGCCATAAGAGGGGGAAGTAAACTGTTTGCTTCTGCACATGGGGAAATGTGACAACACAAATTGACCTGTGATCCTTTTATTCTTTAGAGAGCTGCTTCGTGTAAGGGAAAAACAATTTACTCATGCCCAGGCGATGCTGCCTTTTTAAGCAGCAAAGCTTGGGGATGCGGGGACAAGGACCTGGGGCGGTGTTGTCTAGGTTATCCACTGTGTGCTAGTGCAGCTAGTGTGCGTGTTTTCCTACAAAAACAGACACAGTCCATGACGTGAATGTTGTGACATGAGCTGCAAATCATTTCTCCATCCCCAAACGAATGAGACATGAAGAGGTACTGCTTCATTTAAATGGATCCATTTAGATCCATTTGTTTTTGTTTTTCTCATTTCTGAGCAGCATGGCCAGATTTAAGGTATATACACACGGTCATGTCATAGTTTGCTTTAAAAATATCCACCTGAGGTATAACAGTTGGGAAGCTGTGTTCCCTGTAAGTTTGTAAATTTATTTTTGTTCAGCCGCCAGTAACAAACAAAAAATAAGCTTGTGCTAGGTAACTATAAAAATCACAGTGTTGATTATGATAACAGTGTTAATTTACTGCAATGTGGCATCATTTTCTATTGCTATTTGCAAGGTGTTTACTAGCACTTTGTTTTTACTATACAACACCGTGTGTGTAAAGTACAGGGTCTGGAGAAAAACTCATTCATCCGAGTAATCACTCTGCTCTGAATACCTAATTGCACTGTTAAACAACACAATCTAGAAAAACGTTCAGTATGCAGACATATATCCCACGTTCAGCTCATTAATGTCTGGTCAGTGAGCATGACATAGACTCCAGGCCACTTTTCAGCATGTTGAGGCACAGGTCAATGCTGTGACTTTGAAAACCCCTGACGTTGCTACCACCTCCCTTGAAGAATCAGGGAATAATCAATAAAGCCTAATTTAATTTTTCTTTGACCAGGTTGTGTGTTAGATGTATTTTCATTGTAACTTCCAGGCACTTACCCTAAAAATTACATTTGAGACTGTCATAAAGTTACAATGATTTGTAACCCCACCTAACTTACAAGCAAT
The DNA here is from genome assembly GCA_032876305.1 of Orestias chungarensis. Taxonomy (NCBI): domain Eukaryota; kingdom Metazoa; phylum Chordata; class Actinopteri; order Cyprinodontiformes; family Cyprinodontidae; genus Orestias; species Orestias chungarensis. The sequence continues at coordinate 3,624,114 of JAVLVB010000635.1, forward strand.
GTCTGTTACAGTATTAACATTTTTTCGGACCATCTGCAGGCCATGTCCACCTAACAGATTTCAACATTGCGGCCATCGTAAAAGAAGACCTTAAGGCAACATCAATCGCTGGAACTAAGCCATACATGGGTAAGATCGTAACATTTCTACAAATTCATTCAAGTTTATCTTGACTTAAACAAACACACAAAAAAACATCAAAATGTCATCATCATCATCATCAAAATATTGAAAAAGGCACTCATCTCTTGTTATATTGGTTTAATGTTTTTTATATAAAAACATCAAACACTGATGCACAAAATTTGCAGTTCTATTGATTTTTGTTGTTTTACAGTTTTTACTTCAGCAGAGTGTTTGACGTCTTATCTTGTAAAACCGTCTTACTCCACAAAATTAAACCTCTGAATTACAGCATGTAAGTCCAGCTACTCCATTTACAATATTACAGGTTAAGTTGTTCTTTCATGCTTTTAACATCTGGAAGATCAGCTTTTTACAACAACTAATAAGCACTTGTGTCTTCTTTGACTACTTGTTTTAGTTATTAGATGTATTAGTTTATTAAAAAAACTCCTATAACATTTTAAGTAATTATGTCTCTAGAAAAAAACAAAAAACATATATAATTATCCCTTTAGGCACAGATGTGTTCATCCTCAGTGTGACTGAATGCAGCACACGTCACTTTGATGTGGAGTGTTAATAGGATTCCAGGGGATTATAAATGATGCATAGAACATTAATTTTTCTGTATTTTTATTTGTTTGCACAATGTACATAATTGTTTTAATATAGTGGAAAAACATTGAACTCTGTAAAGCAGGGGAGTGTCCCTGGGATCGATTTTAGAATCATGTGTGGAAATCTTGAAGTCAAAGATCATGGCATAACAGATCATTTACTGTGAATGATTGTTGTACCCAGCGCCGCCGTAGGACTAGTGATAACACACACACACACACACACACACACACACACACACACACACGCATGCACGCACGCACACACACACACGCACACGCACACACAAAATTACATTATATTGAAATTCCAGAATACCCAGAAGTATAAATAGAAAACAATCTGTGCTTTAAATTGATTTGACTATTTTGAGTTCATCACTTTGTTTAATAATGTGTAATATCCTGTTTCCTTATACTACAAATGTGACAGGACACATAAAACTGTTCCTGTATTTATACTTTAAAAAAAATTTGAAATTGCATGGCATCCTGAAGACATCATCCCCATGTTAAAACGTGGTGTTGGTATGATCGTGCTGCTGGGATGCTTTGATTAGCACCAACAGGGAGATTGGTAAGACAATTGATGAGGAAACTGATAAAACCAAATACAAAGCAATGAAAAGCCTATTTGGGACATCACTTTGCTTTTGGATGTCTTAAATTACTCTTCTAAAGTATTTTGTGTTAATATAAACAAAACGTTAAGCATAATTAAATGAATAAGTTGGTGTCTTTTGCATTATTCCTGGTAGTAAGTTTTGTTGTTTATTTGTTTGTTTTTTGTTTTTTTAAATGTCTACAAACTAGCAGAACGATGCGTACCAAAAAATAAATAATTATCTTCTATTAGAGCAAATAATACTCAGCCAGTTACTGTCTTCATCTGCTGCCTGTGGTACGAAATATTTAATACATGAGCAAGCTGATGGCAAATCTGCCTCCACGATTTGTTCAAATCGTGGAGTCCAAAAAGATAAAATTCATTTATTTATTTATTTTTATTTTTTAAACAAAGTAGCCATATGTTCTTTTCAACATATATTTTTTGCTCTGTCATATCACAATATATAGTCAGTGCAGAATAGAATAGATGAGAACATGATAAATGTATTTCTTGTGAAAGGTGGTTGGTGGGGTTGGGGTGTGGTCTCATAAATTTCATTAAATTCTTTTAGAACTGTCACCATGCAACATCAATATTCAACTTAGGGCAGATAATAATATTATCATGTCTTAATTGCATTGTGAATTATTTCTTATTCAGCTCCCGAGCTATTTCAGAGCTTCGAAGGGACCCACCCAGGCTACTCCTTCTCCGTGGACTGGTGGTCACTGGGGATTACAGCCTATGAACTACTGAGGGGACAGGTAACAAACAAACGATGTGCTCTCAAATAGCTCACCTCTATGTGGCCTCGGACCTATCTGTAGTCAGTAATGGATATGACACAGTAATGGATATGTGCATACCAGATCATTAAAGAGGATTTTAAAGAGTTAAAATAGGACAAATATTCAAGGAAGATGTTACATGTCTGCATTAAAAATGTTTGCTTTTTAAAGTATTCCATGATTTAGGACACATAAGTTAGCGCAGTAACATGTAATTCGAAGAGAAATATATGATCTTAAGATTTATTTTGATTTTACGCTGATAAAATTTAATTAAAATGGTGCAAAAGGTTTACAGTTCTTTTAACTTTCAAGTGAATCAGACAATTAGTGTACAAACTACGCCGAAAATAATTTGTACTTTACACTTGTATAGGTACTTTTTTAGTTATAATTACTTATTTATCTTTTTGTATATATTCTGCAACCAATTAAATATATGTTGCTATAAACTACAAGCACATATGTGTTGTTACTAAAACAGAATGTGTGAAGTCTTATGTTGTAAAACAAAATAAGTCCACAAAATTAAACACTGTACTGTGTTGTATGTGAGATGAGTGTGTCGTGGTATTTGTTATTTGATACTCTGTAACCCTGGCAAAACAATTTCCTTCAGGATCAATAAAGTCTATCTTATCTTATCTTATCTTATTTTTGAATTACAGCGTGTAATGTAAGTGCAGTTACTCTATTTACAATATTACTGGTAGCTGCTTCGTGCTTTTAACATCTGGAATATCAGCTTTTTACAGCAAACAATTTTAACTACTAATAATAAACATATTAGTCACTTGTGTGTTCTTTGACGATAGAAAAAAAACAACTAATACACATGTTCATAGTTATTTGGTGTTTAATACAAGTGTTTATAGTTATTAGGTGTTTAAAGCTGCAGCAGGTAACATTTAGAAATACATATTCTGCATATTTATTAAAACTGATCTTTCTGCTGTGCATCGCTCGCCAACACCCTGACCTGTGCTACACTGAGGGTCCTTCCCCAGAACGTGCATTTGCAGGATAGTAAGCGCACTAGACTTTCCTCCTGAATTTTGTACTCCTTGGTTTGCCTGAAACTAAATTTAGAGATTCAAAATCATACATGCCAAGTACTACTAAGAGCACAGTGGGGCCATCCTAATGTTTAGACTAAAATTAAAAAAAATATATTCCCTGCTATCCACCGATCTGAATGTTTTTGGGGTTGTTTTTTAGGTCCTGCGGACAACAGGGCAGTCTTAATCAAAAGTAAAAGGTTCTCGTTGTAGCTATTTTTTTTTTACAAGGCTTTAAATCTTATCACAACATCTACTTAATAATAACAATCAACTTTATTTCCCTTGTACATATAGGACATACTACGAATTTGTTTTGGTGTAATCACACTGAGGCAGCCATTTGCGGCGTCAAATTGGTGTAATCACAGATAGGCAGTAGCGCAAAGGGTCTTGCCTAAGGACCCACATGCTGTGGTGTGTTTTGCCCTGGGCTGGATTTGAGCCCCTCAGAGTTTATGTCAGTTAACGTCAGGGGACATTCCATTTGAGCTATCCAGCCCCTACTTCTAAAGTCCCTTTCATAAGCTGGTCTGCCACCTCTCACTACATTAACGACACTGACCATTAGCCGCAATGTGCTGAGCTTTGCAGAGTAACAAATCAATTCTTGTCAATTTGTTTTATTTCTTCCAACCTCTTATGTTTCACTAAACTGGGCTAACCGCACAGTTAGTAAACATAATAACAGAAACTGTAATGTAAAGGCTCTAAAGTCTTCAGTTACAGTTTATGAAAAGGGAAAGGATTTTAAAACCTGATTTTTGATTTTAACAGAGACAAAATGCATCCAATTTGTCTTGCACTGTTGTAGCTCTCTATTTTGAATGACATTGCTACAAAAACAAAAACGTCCTCTCTCATTTCCCTTGTGCTCAATGCTGTTGTCTTTACTGGAGCTGAAAATGACCCCATTAAAAAGCATGACCAAGGGGAATAGAGAGATCATAAGAAAAAGCTCAAATGGGAAAGTGTTGTACATAATTTTTTTTTATTTTGACATAATTGCAAAACCTCCCGGACATCCTGTAGCTTGTTTAATCTTTTTTCCTCCCTTCTCCATTTTGCAAGCGACCATATGTGATGAGATCCAACACACCATCAAATGAGATTCTACAAATGTTCCACAAGATCCTTCCTACTTATCCAGCAGCTTGGTCTTTGGAAATGAAGTCTCTTCTCAGAAAGGTAAAACTCTACATTAAAGTGTATAAAGGGTATTTAGGATGAGACAAGAATAATTGAACTGATGTTAAAAAAATCGTATGATGCTTGTTACATTTTTGGATTATCATTTCCATTTGCATGATAATCCAATAAAGTAATTTTAACAACAATTGCAACATTATTTAACTTCATTATATTTGTTACTGCAGCAATAATTACCTTTGTTAGATTCCAGTCTGTTGTCTTTACGCAAGGAGTTTGCATGTTCTGTCTATGCATCCGTGGTTTCTCCCTGGGTACTCTGACTTCCTCCCACAGTCCAATAACACGAATTATAGGTTAATGTATTGCTCTAAATTCTCCTTACAACAGGTGTGAGTGTGTGCGTTCCCTGTTGTATGTCTCTGTGTTACCCTTTGTTGGAGTGGCGACTTGTCCAGGGTGTACCCTCGCCTTTTCACTGGAGATAGGCACCAGCAGATCCTCGCAACTCTAAAAAGGATAAGCATAATTGAGAATGGATGGAACTATACGTTATTTAGTACCTAGGTAGGTAGATGGATTTGTGAGAAAAGCTTTTGTGAGTCTTAGACAATACACATATCTAGGTATACACGGCTTAAGCAAAATGATAAACTTGCAATAACAACTTCAAATGTCCATTTTTTTAAATGTTATTTTCATTTAAATGTGTTTGTACAACTAAAAGACTATTGCTTAATCATGTTTTCCTGCCAGCCCTTCACTGCAGTCCTAACTGTTGCATTGCTTTGTGCTCAGACTCCTCTGAGCTCATTGGCATTCCTGTTGCATGTGAAAATTGAGTTTGTGTGTGTGTTTGTGTGCCTGTCCAAGAGAGAGGAAAAAAGTGGGGAGGAAAGAAAGTGAAAATGAAAATGAAAAATTCCATGCTGATAAAAATGTCCATCGTCTTTCAGACCTCTCAGGCCACTGAATTTTCTGCATTATATTTTGCTCCCTGAATAAATTTTTTTATTTCTTTGTTCTTCTCTTTTTCATGGTTTGGTTTTTATCTCCCTTTCACTCTGGCCTGGCTTGCTGATTTTACATCTGTGTCTTCATCTCTCTGGCTTTATGTCTCTATCTCATCCCTGGAATCATCCTTCAGGCTAAACACGTGGTCATGTCAGTGTTTCAGTTAGACTCAGATATCAACATATGCGCAATCATTCTGACTCAAATCTTTTTGTTTGTTCTTCAGTTGCTGTGCATAGATGTCAAGAAGCGCATATCCTGTCTCGCAGAGCTTCAAGATCTGGACTACATGTCTGACGTCAACTGGGATGCAGTGCTCAGTAAACAGCTTCCTCCGGGCTTTATTCCCAATGTGAGCATAAATAAAAATGTGAAAAAACTGACACAATTTATTTGACAGAAAACTGTTCAGTTTTGCCTTCTTAGCAAGTTCGTCTTCAAACTTATTGCCATAAATTACCAATTTATTTGTAATATTTGTAATATTGGACAAAGATAAATTTAAAAAATGTTGCAAAATTTTGATCTAGTAGTCTGAGCAAAATTCTGTCACACTGAAAAGTTTTCAGGGATCCACTTCCTGTTAAAGATCATAGTGCAGTGAATCAACTGGATTCATGTCCAGACTTTAATTGATTTATTTTTGACAGATTCATTACTGGACTTGATGGTTTGCTTTGGATCATTGTCTTTTTGCATTATTTGTTGCAAGAAGTACAGGTCCTGATGTTGCAAAGCAGTCCATCACACTTCAACCTGTATTTTCGACTAAAAATATGAAAATTATCTAACAAGATAAAAACCTTCCAGAGAATCGCAGTACTTTCTCCTTAGTCCACAAGAGACCTTGCTACACATTTCAAGGATCATTAAATTATTTTCTCATTAATGCAAGATGGGTGTTTGTGTTTGTTTTCATCGATAGTAGTTGTGGCCTTAGGACTATCTCTTTGATGGAGTTTTTGCCCACACTGATCTTATCTTAGGCAAGTAAGTTGATGTAGTTTTAGTTCTTTCTTTACCCCTATTGCAGTAATTTTGGTTAGCCAATAGGACCTTGGAGGGTTAATTCCACGTTTTCTCCATTTTTGGATAATATCTACCCTTGTAGTTCAGAAGAAACCCAAAGCTTTAGAATTGGCTTTGTAAACCTTTTCTAAGATATTCTTATCACTGACTTTGGCTCTCACCTTTTGTTAAAATTGTATCAGAGTATAAAATTTCTTTAGGCTCACTTTATGTTACTTTATGTTGTCAGAACACGTTATCTTGTTCGTAAGTGTTTTTTTGATTTTAAATAACAGTGCCTAGCCAAACATGGTGGAGACTTGTGAAATTGAATATAAATATGGCTAATATGTTAACACCTGATTACTTAAGCAAGCAAGGGTAATATTGGTTTTCTTCTCCATCCATCCATCTATCCATTTTCCGTACAACCTTGTCCCTATTGGGGTCGGGTGGGTCTGCTGGCGCCTATCTCCAGCTTACAACAGGCAAGAGGCAGGGGTACACCCTGGACAGGTTGCCAGTCCATTGCAGGGCAACACAGAAACATACAGAACAAACAACCATTCATACACACACTCACACCTAAGGACAATTTAGAGTGCCCAATCAGCCTAACAGTCATGTTTTTGGACTGTGGGAGGAATCCGGAGTACCCCGAGAGAACCCATGCACGCACAGGGAGAACATGCAAACTCCTTGCAGAAAGACCCAAGACCCAAGGTGGAATTGAACCCAGAACCTTCTTGCTGCATGGCGGTTCTCTTCTCGATCAATAAAATTCTGCATTTAAAACTACATAATATGTATTTTTAGGCTAATCTCGCAAAGATGTTAAGGGGTCGGTACATACAAAAGCAAGTACAATTCAATATTTAGCACTTCTTTCTTTGCCTTTCTGTAAACACCACACACCGGTGGCTGATTTAAAATTCCTACTGAGCATAAACATAGGCTGTATTTGAATCTGCCTACCCTACTTGCCTTGCATACTGATTTGGCAAAATCGCAGCTTGTATTTTCGGCATCCTGACAAAGCTAACGTATTTTCCGCACTACAAGGCGCACCACATTATAAGGCGAAAAGAATAGACGCTACAGTAGTGTGACGTAATTTTGTGCCACCAGGTTTGCGCGCACAGAGCTATATGGAGGAGCAATAATTGTGAGCATGTGTGTATGAATCTCAGGCGCGCGTTCTCATAGGTACTTGGACACCTGCTCAACTCTGACAAACTGCTCGCTCGCCCACTCTGCCCGCGCTCGGCTCTGTGTCTGCGCTCGCAACTCTGCTGAATGTTAGTGAGTCTCAGAGTATGAATCAACTTTGTGTATTTGGAAGGAATTATTTAATGGGATGAAAAAGGCCAGTCTTTGATTAGCTGGGAGCGCAGCTCATTTACATACAATGTAGAGTTGCGAGCGCAGATACAGAGTCGCGTGCGAGCAGAGTGACCTGAGTGGGCGAGCGAGCAGTTTGTCAGAGTTAAGCGCGTGTCCGAGCACCGTTGAGCGAACGAGCTCACCTGAGATTCATACGCACACGTTGACAACTATTGCTCCTTCAGATAGCTCTGTGCCAGCAAACCTGGGTGGCACAAAAACCACGCCATACAGTAGAGGCTGGGGTTACATTATGCATCCATTAGATGGAGCTGCGCTAAAGGGTATGTCAACAAAAAAAAACAGATAGGTAAGTCAAACTTTATTAATAATTACAAACCAGCGTTCTGACAACTCCGTTCACTCCCAAAATGATTAAACAGCTGTTTTTTTAAATTCCCCCCGAGGTAAAGTCGGTGACGTGGAATTTTCGTGACACAGTTTATCTTTTAACAACAGCAATAACACGCGCTATCAGCGCTCGTTTGCATGTATTAGCTCTAGCATTGCCACAGTTATCCAAGTAATGGTAGAGCGATCAAAGGAACCATAACTGATTTAATGAGCCATTCGCACACACAATCCTAAAACTCAAGGTGGGTGTAATGTGAAAAAGTGCTAAGGGTAGAATAACTTGACACTGTAAATACCTTGATCTAATTTGTGTAGAGTCTGTGTCTAGTTTTGTAGCTGGTGCATAGAACTTAAAATGACTAAAAAGTGTATTTGTTTTAAATTATAATCACATTCCCTATTGTGAGTTATTTTAGCCATTATTAACATTTTATCGTAGATAGCAAATTTGATAAAGCAAAAGTCAGATGTAAAATAAATGAATGCACATTAATTTAACAGATAAACCTGCCATAGTTTTTATAGAAGCCTAAAATCTGTGAAGGTTTAATGTAAATCTGTAATGTCTAACATGAAAAAAACTTGTTTCAAGCTTCTCAGATGTTTATTTGCATGCGTTTTTATTTTTATTTTAAAGAGGCGGAGACTAAATTGTGACCCAACATTTGAGCTGGAGGAAATGATCCTAGAGTCAAAGCCCCTGCATAAGAAAAAGAAAAGACTAGCTAGAAAGACCCGGGAACAAGGATCTGATGGCTCATCACAGGTAAGCATAATCCAATAATTTCCCAGTTGTTCAACCAGTTCAACAAGTTGGTCAATAATTATTTCGCTGTGATAGGTCAGTTACTGACTTCTTATAATTTGTAAAGTTGTTATATTACAAAAGTTTATTTTGCAAACATATTACGATATTTGAGTTATGTACATGCACAGCAGTGGATGTATTTTAAGGCAACACCCCGAGAAAACTTGCAGGATTTACTTTTTGCAGGATATAAAGAGATAGGGCACGATATCAGAAATACAATTGTGGTTCTCTTTCCTAGCATTCGTTTTGTGTCTCACTGTGGGAACGCCCTCGGCGTGACCTCTTGTTTTAACAGATTTTCTTCTGTTAAGACAATTATATGATCGTACAAGAATTGTGATAGTGTCCAGACATAAAAACAATTAGGAGTGACAGTTTCTCTGTCCGTGAGATGAATGTGCTGAGATGTAAACTTGTGCATCAACCCCAAAGCAAAAGAGAAAAAGGCTCAAACTAGGTATTTCAAAAAATCAAACTGCAATCTCACATGCAAAAGACCTTAACTCTAAACAGAGTACCTATAGTCTGGTAACAGTGAAGTTGAATTAGTTAACCATAATGATCATTGAGACATTTCGTGGAAAACCATTTCTAGCAGGAGGACGTAGTGCACTTCACATCATAAATTTTTTCACTAGAAAGAAATGTATGTGAAAGTAAATTTCAACAAAATCCTCTCACGTGTAACCTGAAATAAAAAAGCCATTCACTTTCTTCTGATTTAATATCAAACAATGAGAAAAAAGTGGTAAGCATATTTAAAATCCTGTTTTAGCCACGTACCAAAGTTCATTTGAGGTTAAACAGTAAAATGCATTTTTGCATTGCTCCTTACCTGTACCTTATCCAAAGGGATGTGGAGATGGTCTATTCTGGTATCATATTATGCAGTATTTTGTTTCTGTCAGTCAAGTGTGATGCTTTATAGAAATATCAGTTTGTATTTGTGCATTGCTTTAACATATCAATTTACCAAAAGGACTTTTGGGTCCACTTTTGATGGATTGAATTTAATTTGGAAAGAGAAGAAAGACAAGATGTGTTGTGTCTGTGTGTGAAGAGCAAGAGAGATGTCAGCCGAAGCCAAATGGATCAATACAGAATAAAAAAGTCGCCCTTATGCCTGTCCCAGCATGCTTTTTGCGCATTATCCTGCAGCTACTCTGTATTCTGTAGACTCACATAACATTAGCATTGTAGACTCCTTTCAGAATGCAATCAGCTGCTGGCCCATTACTCTTAGGTTTTAGTACGTGTCCCATTCCTTATTTTATATTAACTTTTAAATCCTGAAACACTATATAAAACTTGATTTAAACATGTTTTGATTTTGCTACATCTGTGTTACCTTTTTTTCCCTTAACATAGACAAGGATAGCATGGAATATATAAAATGTCTTTTTCAAAATAACATGTTGAAAAAGTTTTAATATTTTCAAAATTTCACATATATTTCAGTAATATGTGTTGTTTGAAACACTTTCAAGATCAATTTATTGCCTAATTTGCTGCATCATTAATCTTGAATCAATAAAAGGCACTGAGAGACCTTAACCCACAAATACAGTGCTGCACCTGTTGTTAGATACATTTTCTATTCGTTCTACTTAATTCATCTTAATGTGTAATTTCCAAAGCAAATAATACACGTTTAAGGTCAGTGCAAACATATCCATCAAGTGAAGAAGAATTATTTGATAATGTTAGTAAATTGCCCTGAGCTTAATTAGAATATAATCAAAAACTAAAACATTGCAGAAGTAAAAGGAGATGCTTCTTAATTTACAGAGTATAAAACAATCTTGTAAATTAAATTCTTTAATTCAGTGGTTGACTTCAAAAGGCACAGTAACTACTGTCACATGGTGCTGGTCTTGGAGAAATTGACACTTTTTGCATGGTAGTAACTTACTAAATGGGGTGACTCTTTTCTTAAAGAGATACTTGTAAATGATAAGCTGAATGTTTTGTGAAAAATCAGTTAATATAAGGCATCATGTGTTAAAAAGACAAGAATATATTACATCTTACATTTTCTAGCGTCTATGATTAATAAACATTTTAAATAATAAACAGATGTTTTTTATATTAACATATTACACCAAGTAGTATAAATAAATATTTAAATAATAAAGCGATGGCTGTAGGCAACTAAAACCCATCTCCATACAGAAACGCTGTTAGCCAAAATGTTGAATTTCAGAAAAATGTCCCTTTTGGGCGTTCATCCAGCAAACCACTTCCCAGGAGAGTATTCACATTAAGTGGAAAGTTTAATCCAGTATTTAGAGCTATTATCCTCTGTTTAAAAGCATCCACTAGAGAAGTGTCTGAATAGAGTGAAAAACAAGGGCAGAGTTACCAGCTCTTAATGTATATTTGACTTAAAAACGGGCAGGCATTTTTTTATACCTTTCTCTATCACATTAAATTGCTCTAAAGCAAAAGTGTTAGTTAAGATCCAACAACAGAGATGCTTGTATTAAGGAAATTATATTATGAAGCACAGTTAGACAAATAATGATAAAAACTTCCTGAGTAATGTTTTTTTCCTTTTTGTCAGAATAGACAGCTGATCAACCCTGTTGGCCTTATTTGGAAATTTCATTTTTGCTATTCTGCAATGTCAAAATCTGGTAGATATTCTATTGTGTTTCAAATATAAGGCAGGTTTGGGAAAGTAAATAAAATATGCAAAGAAAATCGAAAAGGCTTGTGGAAATATCTAAACTCAAGAAATGTCAACATGGTTTATGATGAGGACATTATATATGAATAGTTTTATCCTTAACAACAAGCAAATGTGGTAAGTTAAAAGACAAAGAAAAGCAGATGTAAGACAACACCCTTTAAATTTTTCAAACATTTAGGTACAACTTATAACCCTGTGAGCTACATCCAGCTGCAGCTAATAATCATCCTTACTACTATACCTTAAGTTTGACCTTAATATAATTTCTTGGATGTCAGTGTAGAAGCAAGGCTCGAGACCTTCCTTTTAATGGTGCATTATAACTTGCCACATCTGTCATGCCCCCCCAAGCTTCACATTGATTTCTTTGTTTTTCACATGCTATTTTATAGCAATGCACTTTTTTGCCATTCACATCTCAAGTACACTCTGTTCTCCAGGTGTGTGTCAGTTTGTTTCTGTACCAGAAGTTATTTTGTTGTTTGACAGCAGATCCAGCAACCTGAAACAAAACATTTGTCTGTCTGCTCTACAATTATTTGACCAGTTATTCTTCTTTTTTAACTTTGTTGTCTTTGTTGCTTTACTATGTAAAATTATTATAAATTTCATCTATTAAATTATTGTCCCATACCTGCTCTTTTTTTCATTGGCACACTTAAATCTTTGGGCTTCACATTTATAATTACATGGATTTTGGGCCTAGTCTGACTAAGCTTTAACACAAACGTTGCTGATTTTGCAAAGGGCTCTCCATATTTGATCATTGAAATGAAAATAAGAGCTGAACTCCTTAGATACACCAATGATCTACGCACTTAGAAATTTAAACAAAGTAAAGACCTTTTGCAAAGCCTCTGATACCTTTGGCATTTGTTAAGGGTTACTTAAATATTCTATAAGGAAAAAAAATATTTTAATTTCATGTTCTTGTTTGGCAAAATTTCTATTTCTGACCCACATGTCAGCTCCAAGTAAAGTGAAAAAGCAATTATTATTTTTTATGATGTCTTTCCTCACTGCCTCTTTGAAAGCATGAGAAAGCACCTGTCTGCTTGTCTTGGCAGTACATTAGTGTCAGGGACTGGTGCGGCCTGGCTTAGATGATGAAGTGGAACACATAGGAAAATCAGGTGTAGATTTTTGAGTGTGCTTGTCCACCATAGTAACAGCATCTAGCTGAAGTATTTAGGCATAAAGTTTTGTTCCTTTTTGTCAAAATAAATACAAGAATTTTGGGTTAATTTGTTGCAATTTTATACACAAACATTACATTTTTGTGCAGTGAAAATGTATTTTATTATCAATCAAAAATCTAAAACTTGTGGCATGTTTTTGACTATATTTAGCCTACCTGAAGAACATCTAATTGCAATTACAGCTACAGGTCTTCTGGGGTATGCCTCTAGCTGAACTGAACATTTAGCTCATTATTTGCGACATAGTTTCAATATTAAATTGGATCAAGTTGTTAGACATCAACTTTAAAAGTTTTGCCTTAGATTTCTATAAGTCAGGTAATTTATGCTCCGTTTTGTTTTGGCTAGTTTAATTGTTTAAAACATTAGTCCAAATGCATTTTATTTATACATGAGCAAACATGTAACCACATACTGCTTATATCAGACAACTGAAGGTCATATCCCAAATGGAGTTTTAAATACATAAAAAATAACTTGATGAATGAACTGAATATGAAAAGTAAAGACTGATAAATCCTAAAATAAAGAAAAACACACCACCAAAGTTCTAGGTTCATGGAATTGCCAGTTTTTTCTATCAATATCAACCTTGATTAGCCCTCCTTTTTGGAAATGTTTTTCTTATCATATTTTGTTAGGAGGCTTGACCTACTCAAAGGTTGACATTACTCGAGTGCCATGTGTTTTGCAGCCTCTAACGGCTGTTCTTCCGGAATTGATTTTGTGTTTTGTTCAGTCCTTCTGTAGCTTTTGAAAGCCAGCAAGCTCCAAGTTTCCATTTTTAGTTTGACAGATTTTAACAGTGTTATGTGAGACTAACAAGACTCAAGACTAACCCTGCCAGCTGTGAGTCTTGGTCCTCTTGATGCGGTTTGTTCAAAAATGTTCTCTTCTGGTCTCCATTTCCTTGTGACCTTTAAAACACCAACTTATTGCCCCGGATTTCATTTGTGTCAGAGAAAAGAGAAATCTTATGAAATCCTAATAATATATGTTTGTGTTGATAGTTTTAAAGTGACAAAACTTGAAAATGCTTAAAGGAGACTAAGTCACTTTAGGCTTAATTACTCTCATCTAATATAGGAAAAAGCACAGTAAGGAATTTTGTGTATGAAAATAGTTAAAAGATAGTGAATCTATTTAAGTCTGAATTAATCAATTATTAGAAAGTATACCTCTTAACCTCTCAATTTGCTTTTACTTTGACAGAATGGGCAGCTCCAGCAGCGTTTGGACAACGTCCAGAGAGACTTCATTGTATTCAACAGAGAAAAGTAAGGAAGCTTCACTACAACCTCAAAAACCAATATTATCTTTTTGTCAAAGTAGTAGCATTTAATCTAGAAAAAATATATATTATACAATGAAATGCATTTTAGTTCCTGTTTTTTTAATTTTTAATTTTTATTTTTTACACTTTTTAGTTTTATGTGAAGCATATCAAAGTAAACCAAAATTGTTCCTTGCCAGGTGACAAAAATCATGTGGGATGATATGAAAGGAAAAGAAAAATTATCTTTTCTATGGTTTTTCTACGCTTGCTGGTGTATGATCAATGCGAAAGCACTGCATCGGGTGTCAACAGTGCCCTTCATGTTGCTGCAAAGTTTAAGAGAAAAGATTTAAGTAAGAAAAACACTCCTGATTAAAAAAGTACACACAAATATGCCATTTAAGCACCACATTTCTATAAATAATGCACAAACAATGCACAAGATCTAGTATGCCATCATGTATTATGACAAATATGGTTTAATATTTTTTGTATTAACATAATATTCCAACAATAAGCTTTTCTGAGAAAATTGTATAAAAAAGGCATGTGACCTGTGGAAGGCTATTTAAAGAGCAAAGAGTTGTGAAGGAGGTGGACTTTCTCAGTTTATTTTTTTTTGTTGTTTTTTAAAGGTTCTCTCTACAAAGACGAGAGAAACATTAGGATGCCGGTGGTCTTGTACCTCAAGTGGTGACAGAAATTTTTATATATATATATATATATATATATATATATATATATATATATATATATATATAGCCAAATTACATCTTAAGATGGTTAAAACTAATTCTTATAGATTAATCTTGGCGAGATGTACAACAAATACTAAGAGACCTACCATTTATTAGCTCAAACAACATCAATAAAGGCTCAACTATGACAGCATTGTGGGATATTATAAACAATGACAAAGTGGGGACTGTTCCCATTTAGATGTACCCTGACATCCTACAATAATATATCCGAAAGAATTAGACTTTATCCAAATTAACAAACTAATTATACAATTAAGGACAACAACATATTTCTAGAATCTCAAGAATCAAATCTATAAAAAAAGACTTGAATTACCCATACGAGTAGTTTCTTAATCCTAACGTTCCTAAATGTCTTACCTAAGTTTGTTTTAAATTTACAGTACAATGTGTAAAATACAGTGTATGAATTGAAATCCCTTGGTATTATAGAATAGGAAACAGAGTTTTTGTAAAATTTGACAGAAATCTGTATTTTCAGATATGTTAAAGAACCTTTAAAATGCCTATAAACACAGTTAAAATTGCAGTTAATAAATACTCAATCCTGCAAATAATAGCTGAAATTGTGACTTGTGTTGGATTGGTGGGACAGATGTGTTTGTGTGGCTTGTAAGAGCCTGTGCTGGGGCGTATGTGTGTGGTGACTGAGGTGGTGTTTTGAGGGGGCCATTGACTTCCTGTTTTGTGGGGGTGGGGTACGGCAGGTAGCCTTTCAAGGAGGGGTTGTTTGTGGGTGTGATAGGCCTTTTGTAAAAAGTGTAAGCCATAATGCTCCACACGGTAAAGTAAATCGGTTGAGCTTCACCTTGGTTTGCACAGGATACGTTTTAAAAAAGATGTAAAAATAAATAAAGCATTACAAATATGCTAACAAATATTAACATAATTTAATTTAAAATGTATAAATAACCGAGTAAACATAATATCACATTGTTACATTTTGGACTATGCATCTGAAGAGTGATGCAATGATAAATGAATACCAGTGAAATTACAGAATGGAATGTAGCTTACTGGCATCTGTATAACATTTCATTACCCATTCTTATCTAAACAGGTCAAGAAAGACAGTGGTGGACTCATCTGAACTATCCACAAGTGAGAAGAACAAGGCAATAGAGGATGGACAAAACAACAACATTGAACCAGCCTCCTATTTATCAGGATAGGGTTTTTGCTCTGAGATCACGACTGATCACTGGCACTTGTGTACATCTTGCATTTGAGGAGCTTGCAAGCAAAACCCGTCATTCTGTCTGCACATGGTCCGCTATATTCCTGCACTCCTTCATACAAGAACAGCACTGTGCTCACTTGATACTCACCACTCAATCCAAAAAGCCGCTAAATCTCAAAAGCCGGTGACGTAAGATGGACACTCTGGGAGAAAGCCATGTCACAGACTAACTGACAGACTGCTTTGCTGTCACAAAACGGATCCACTCCAAGCATAGTGTCACTTATATCCTTTTCTCTTACATCACTCTGGTGCTCTAATGTCGGCTCAGCCATGATTCTGAGCGTAGTGGTGTAGCAAGAAGACTACGGAGCACCTCCACCTGAATGTACTGGCATTGGTTTTACTATGATAGGTAGTTCTACATAATAGAACCATACTTTCAAACAATGTTAAGGTTATTTTATGGAAGGTAGAAGTCTTTTCTGAGAATTTCTCAACACTAACAGGTGCATTTCCTAAGGATCTGGAACTTACTAGTTAATTTCCTGACACTTAAAGGAAACTATTTTGAACCTACGTCATGCTCTGTAAAGTACCTGGTAAGTTACTGTTAGTTTTTATTTACCTGGTAAAATAGGCATCAGAAGGTACTTCCTAAATTAAGGGGGAAAAAAATCTAAAATGTTTTAGAATATAACCTCTAACTTAAAAAAGTAACCCTGAAATTCCGGAAGAGTACCTGATAAATTCCTCAGAGAAATCGGTACTTTCCAGAAAGTACCCTATAGGTTCTGTAAAGAATCTAGTAAGCTTTGAAATGTGACCTCTAAGTTCCAGGATAGTAATCTTTACGTTCTTGGAAAGGATTTGGTCAATTATTGGAAGTAATCTACAAATTTAAGAGAGTAACTTGTAAGTTCTGTAAAAGTACCAACAGTGTTTTGCAGAACTACCAAGTTTAGAGTACCTCTTCAAGCATTGTGTGAATGAAAATCCAAGGAGCTGAGCCTCAAACATATGATGATAAGCCATTGTGTAGGACATTTTTTCCTATATAATTATTTACATCAGATACAAGCATGACATAAATAGCAATATTACACTGCTTCTCTTTTTAGACAAAACACAACTTTTTAGTGATAGAAGACTGATTACAATTGGGCTACAGGCTTGAAAATGAATGGCTTGCTTTTTCAGGGCAATATATAAATTTAATGAACCTGATGCTTAGCTTGGCTAATTGGTTTTAGCAAATAGTAACATGCAGCAGTTCAGAATATACACAAACAAGCAAAAGCTAATTTCTTCACAGTTTAAGTATTCAGTTCTAGAAAAAAAAAAGAAACTGAAACGAAAGATACGTTTTATTCTGAAATGTGGTTGTTATATCAAAAAACAGACACAAAAAAGAAAAAAATTTGAATCTTTTGGGAAACCAAGAAACAAAATAATCTCATTGTGGGTACATGTTGTTCTGAGCCTGCAAACAAAGTGGAAACAACTGGAAACAAAAAAAAACAAAATAATAAGTAAATAAATAAAAACAAAGGTTAAGTTCTACACTAAATCTCTCTTTGCACATACTTTTTCTATCGATGGTAGCATTTATGCACAAACAAAGAAGCAAAAGAACGCTGCGAATGAATAATTATATTCTTAGGGATGGACATTTTTGCCAGATGTATGTTATGGCATTTTCCTGATTCGAATTGATTTCAACCACTTATGTAGCATCCAAAATATTTATTTTTATTACTTTTATTACTAATCCAGGATTCTGTTCCTGGCACATGTTTGAGGCAATAACTATTGTATTAGAATAAACATTTTTCATCACCGCTTTCCAAAAAAACTTTTCCTGCTGGCACTTACAGAGGTATGCCTTATAGATGTCACACAAAGCTAATTCCTGTATGTAAAAGTAGTTAAACCCTGATGTTGCTATACAATAATGAATAAAAATGAATAATAAATTGTAATGATGCATCATTGCTCCACTTACCCTGCTGTTATATGAGTACATTGTTAGTTAATCCTTTCAAACTTATTCATTGTAATTACCTTTAAATAATGCTTATTACTTCAAATTAATTTGTAATGTCACTTTTCTGTTTAAGATAAGTGCAATGTTATGACTTACCTTTGTTCTCTTGTAAGTCTTATGAGTGATGTAATTTTATAGATCCAAAGATGTGTAGGTTGTAGGGAATGCTTGGGGTTCTTAAGTGAGTGATCTGAGCGTATTTTTACCCTGTGTAAATAATGTATTGGCATAATTATCACAAACGTTGCCATTTAAAGTATCGTTTGACTAATTAATAAGGGCAATGGAAGGGGTAGTAAAATGAACGATATTCAACAAAAATGATTTCGATCTGACATTGATACTTTTGAATAATCATTTACAAATTTAATATTTAGGCCAGGAAAATTATTATCATGATATTACCAATCATAATTCCAGTCTATTATTTGATAACAGACTCGTACAACTGTGAGTCTTACCCATGCTCTCTTGTTCTGAAGTTTTCACTGTGTATTTATTGTGCTGAATTGTGATGAAGTTTAAACTTTTAATGTGTGCCTTAAATAATACTTTTCTTAAATAATATTTTTCTTTTCTTTTGGAAACCACCTACTATCGTGTTTTAATTTTTCTAGTTAATTCAATGCAATTACTTGATTTATATAACTTTTTTTTTCCAAGTGTATGCTTCCCTCTACTGCTGTTTGCTTGGTATTGCATTACTACAACTTCCTAAGAATAATGAGTCGAAAAACTGTCAAAGAAGACAATCTTTTGAATAAGTAGTTAAATAAAAACACATCCTATTTACATGGAGTAAAAAAAAGACTTCATCTATTGCTGTGGTTGACAGCTGTATGAGCTATTAAACACTTCACTGTTTACAGTTTGAGTTAACTTCTCCCTGAGGTCATCTAAAGGGTACAGCCCATTCCTTCCTCCACAGTAGACTTAGCTGAGGCAGCACTTTCCGCATTATTGGCTGAATGAGAGAGGGGATTTTCAGTTGATAAATGCTTCCACTTCTGTCTGGCATGGCTGCAGCCAACCTCTGCATATAAATTAGGCAATAAGAAAATGTTCAAAGTAAAATATTAGACAGAAAAAGATTTAGAAAAAAAAAAGTGTGTTTTGTGTTGTTCCATAAATTATGGATACAAAACCCAACATAATATGTGTAACAGCTGAAACTGTTTGCACACTCAAAATAAAAAAATACATATAAACTACTCACTGTCTGAGCTTGAATCATAACTTTTCAGATCCGCTATCATTGCTAAAATTACCATGAGGGAAGACCCGGATGATGTCATGAGTTTGGAGATGCCTATCCGTCAACAGGACACACTGGTGGATGTACTCTAAGCCCACACCTTAAACACCCTTCTTTCTTGTTTGACACAATGGAAAAGTCAAAAGAAATCAAACAACAGGAGGAGAAATGTGGAGCTGAAAAAGTCTGGTTCATCCATGAGAACATCTGCTAATTTTTTGAAGATGCCATTTAAAATTCTTCTAATAATTATTTGCTTGTTTAATCCTTATGGGAACATGAAAGGGTTCTGTGTTTCAAATGTGTTTTGGTTTGTAATATCCAAGTCAACCCCAGAAGAAGACCATAAGCTGGTAAGGCAGTGTCATTATCCACAATAATATGTCTCCTATGCTGACACGGGCTGAAAGGCCACTTAGTGTGAAGGAAGCCAGTACTTCAAAAGAAACAAAAAAAAGCCAGATAACAGTTTGCAAATGCATGCAGTGACAAAGAACATCATTTTAAAGAAGTCTGATGTAACCAAAACAATGTTGTGGTGTGGCTATCCCATTAACCTGCCCGTAGTTCTACCCAAAATCTGCGGCAAGATCTAAAAATAGGAAGGGAAGTGAGGATGCTTACAAACCCGACTCAACTGCAGCAGTTCTGTATGAAGGCACTCACCAGAATTTAATTAATTATTGTAGCAGTTTAGCCAATAAAAATTATTTCTGCAATAATAATAAAAAGCAATATAAGTTTGGCATGATGTAACTTCAGACAGTAAGAAAAATACTTGTGTATTTGTATTTTAACCTTCTTGTTTCCACTGTATTTTGGAACTCTACTGTACATTTATTTTTCATATCCAACTAGGCAATGAATGATAGTTTACTGCTATAGTGCAAGAATAAGAAAATATCAAAAGCATACTCTGCATTATGGACTTGAAAGGCGCACACCTCTTTTAGAGCATCTGGAGAATATTTGACAAAGTTATCCTGATGCTTTAAGGCAGATTTTAATGCTCATACAAATGGTTGTATTTGTGTGTAGCATCATCTACGCTGTTCATTAAACGCTGGAATACTTAAAGGCACGCCTTCTAGTACAGAAATAAAACCATGCTAAAAATATTATAAGGATTTATTTAATTAATTAATTAAATGAACTATTTTTTTCAGCAAGAAAATCTAAAGTCGCAGTAAAATCTGTTTTGAACTGTGAAACATCTATGAAAGGTTCACTTTGGATCATACTGTTGCAGCTGTGAACAAACATTTTCTGTGGAGAACATGGAGCTTCTCTTTTTCTCCCTTAACTGATTGTAATAATAAATAAAAACATCCTGCCATTTTTTTATTTCTGAAGGGCATTTTGAGCTGTTGTCTGTGATGGACTGGCGATCTGTCCAGGGCGCAACCCTGCCTCTTGCCTATTGTGAGCCTTGGACAGGCAGCTGCAGAACCCCGCGACCCCACAAGGATAAGCGGGTTAGATAATGGATGGATGTTGAGATGTTGCATTCTCAGCTTCAAAGTTGTGCTCACTAGAAAATTGTTTTTCTTTCATACATGACCACAGGAGTAAGACTCTTAAATACAGAAGAAAAATGTACAGTGCATTAGTGTGTCATTGCGTTCCTAATAATAGTGCAAATGTTTAAATTGCTTTGCATTTACATTGATAGTGGTTTGGATATTGGTAAGAGGCAGCTGACCATGAACATTTTGTCATCCTATGACCAAACCAAAAACGCTATGAGCAACATTATGAGACTGGACATTTTAATTTTGTTCATAACTCCTAATTTCTTTCAGTTGACTATGAATATATTTCAAAATGATAGGTTTTCAATTGGTTCTTTTCAGACCTGAAAAAAGCTAATTGCAAAAGCACTTGACTGTAGAAAAGAAATATTGGAGATGGTGTGAAATATCAAAAGAAATGAAGTGAAGAAACAACAACAGCTTAAACTTGTGTTTAATCAGGAAACATTTCATACCAGCACACTTTTTTATTGACCTGCCATCTCAGATTTGTCATACAATAGTAAAAAAGAAAAAGAAAAAAGAAACATAACAGTAAAACAAAGGTTGTCATTCTAACATAAATACAAAAAACACTTCTAATGTGACCCTTGGTCTGTGAAATAAAATGAGTACATGGTTCAAATAAAGAGCAAATGAAAAGAAAGAATGGCTTCTCTGATGCCACTAAAATCCTCTGCCTTATCAGAAAATAGGCTGGTTATTATCCCCCTGCTGTTGAACGCGCTGAGGGTTACATTAATGGGTTAAGGTGGTATCACACGTGAAAGATGGTCTTTCGCTTGTTCTTTAATTGAAAGCCAAGTTAGTTAAAGATTAAAAAAACAGTAAAAAGAAGTAATAGGAAAGCATTTTTTTACCCAGTCAATTTAGAGTATTTATTTTTTGTTTCTTTTGTTGGAGTGATCCCAGAGACACCAAAGCAACCAGTTTACTTGAAGCAAATGCAAAGGACAGTTTCTTGTAGTTTTATTTAAACAAGAAAATTTAGGAACTCAACATAATAAAATCAAAAAAAAAACTTTAGGGAATGAATAATATTTAAAAAAAATCGATTTCCTATTTCTTTGTGTATTTTTGCGTTTTATCTTGAGCACCGATCTTACTGTCTTTTTTTAACATCAACACAGTACATAATGAGGACTGTAGATATCGCCTAAACAGGAGGGGATGAAAAACGATCATGGATCACGTCGCCCAAATTAATGTGTGCAACGCAGCTCCATGTTCAGCAACCCTCCTGCTTGAAGAGGTGATAAACGTATTTTAATTGGTCCGGTAAACCCAAACAGGCTGCAACCACATCATTCACAAAGCTACATTACATCTACCATATGTACATTGCCAACTAGAGCTAATCAATGGTACTGCATGACAAAACATGGTTAATGTGGGATCTATTTGTTTAGTCTTGTTGACTATGGGGAAAGCAAGCTACTGAAAAAGGGATGGTATTGATAACCAAGCGGAGTGAAACGACAATCCCTAGACAATCAGTATCCATTTCCCTTGAAACAGTTAATTTCTTTTGTATAGTTGAATGTGAATGAGTAAAAGTTTAATGGGTATATACTAACTGCCAAAGTAGCACAAGGACATGGTTTTGTGGTAGGTATGAAGTATTTTGCACTGACATGAACTTAAGCTGATATTGTTCACGTGTGATGTGCTTAGTTGGCGACTTCTACCTTCTGTACTGTCCAGGAAAATGGATACAATTCTCATCTAAACATAGTAGCATAGTGACAGGTAAGGCATGAGGATTCAGTGTTTTGCTCTTGAAATTTACTAACCCTGGTCCTCGTTCCCTCATCCCCCACCCCACCCTCTAACCCTCCGTCCGCTCTGGCTGTTCCTCTTCTAGAAGTGTTCTGTCTTCCTGCTGTTTAACTGAGAGATGTGATGTTGGACCGACCACCAGGGGGCACTACGACACGGCGACCGGGTGGCCTAATGGGCGCCTCCTCTGGGGTGGGAGGACCTGAATAGAAAGAGAATGACAGCGTTACAAGAAATTGTACAAAATAAGCGAACTTTTAAAATTTTACAACCAATGTAGTTACAATGAATTGATGGTGATAGATTGTGTATATTGTAAAGTTGTACATTTTGAGCTTTTACATTTTGGTTTTGTTTGCAACGTCTGTTTGTTTTTAGCAAGATACGCGCTTTGTCAAAGGACAACAAATGAGAAACAGCTTTTGGCTAATTTACAGATTGATAATTAATATGCACTGTAGAAATAGATGGGTTCCAACACTAGTTTGATTAAGCCCAAAGGATTTTGAAGGATATGTTGATTAGAACAGGTCAGTGATGGGTGAAACAGCAATCTTCCAACTGTGGAAGCTTTTTCTAGTTGACATAATATTCTTAGACGGAAAACATTGGTCATCTGTAAAGTGAACAGTTATGTTTCAGAAAATATGTAGTCGGAAAAATCTTAGTCAATGAACTGAGAACACAATCTGCAAAACATTAAAACACAAGATAAGTGATTAACTGGGTATAAAAAAATAAATTAAAAAAAAACGTCATTCCTGTGAAAAAACACAAACCTAAATGATCAGTGCCAGATTTCTAGAATTTTTGTATTAAAACAATCCTGTCTGGGAAGGCTCATAAACACGCCACTTTTACCAAAAGTTTGCAGCGGTTTAGATGCACTGCTGCTGTGATTTATAGACTGAAGCAAGCCTATATAACCACTACAGAGTTGTGAAACAGCAGCCAAAATCAGAATCTGGCACCCTCCTCTTGAAACCGACGGCACTATTTATCAAACTGGTTAAATGTACGTGTCATTTAAAAGCTCTTAGTAAGTTGGCACACAAATAATAGTTACTGAAAATAATAGTTGCATTTTTGTTTTTCCATGGATACTTTAACTACATCATATTTTGCTGCATCAGTAAAACTGACGTAAACTGTAGGGTTGAAGGATTAGCCAGAGGCTGGATCAAATGATCTGGGAGCACGATAATGGAAAGCAGAATGATGTAAGGCCATGACACACTGTGAAAAATCAAACATTGTCTCCCATCTTCTTCCAGATAAGTAAATCAACTCTGCAGGTGGTAAAAAGGAAAAGAAAAAGAAAACTAAAAGAAAAAAGGAGTGCAACGCATTCTTAAAGCATTGCTACCCAGATACACAAGATAACACAAACTGTTGCAAAACCCGGGAAATCGGGATCTGTAGCTTAGATGCATGTAATCAAATGTTTTTTTTTTTCCAGCAAAGGTCACACTTTCTCCTGTGAGTTATCATGGATTAGCTATCCTTATATAGACAAGATGTGTGTTGAACCAACTTCCAATGTGAATTATTGCCATTTAACGTTACTAGATTTATTTTCAAAAGCTGAACAATTTTCTCATCCAATTAAAGACCTATAACTCTATAAGAGATATAAGAAAATAGGGGGAAAAAATTAGCAAACTGCTTTTAATCAAAGGAGCACTTTATAAATAACAATACAAGGCTAAATAAATTTGGGAGCTGTTATGTGTAAATTAAAGGGGCATAAATGTCTAATAATAGTGCAACCGTGTCAGTTTTCCACACCAAATAATTTCTGCATTCTTCACTACATTGATAAAGTTTATCTGTTGTTCTCCTCTTCCTTAAAACCTAGCATTTTTGATCTGCATTCCACACTCTGACCAATATATCCACTGCCAGTCCTATCTGAAAGTCTTAAATAACTGACTATAAGGTAAGCACGTTATCCCCCTGTTTTAAGCTTTTGCTGATACAAATTAAAATCACAAGTACCATAAAGAATGTGTTTTACATTTGTAGTTCAAAGATCACACGGAATGAATTTAAACCAAGCTGTTGCCTTTTCCATGCTTATCGATAAACCTCTCCCTCAAAAACAGCCATGAGGACTACTTGAACTATACTACTGTACAGCAAGGTTTTTCCCATTTACCACTACGGGATCTGTTTACTAACCACACTTGGATGAACAATCTGTTCTGCCATGGTGATGACTGACTGACTACAGACCTGTTCATTCAGATCCTAGCTGGGAGTTTTTATACAAACTCAAAACCCTTTTTTTTTTTTTATTGACAAAGGAGGATTGTTTTAAATTGCTTAACAATTTAAGTCACTTCAATGTGATTAACTTTAACTTTATACTTATTTTTCTTATAAAATGTAGTAGACTGTGGCATTAGAGTGGGTCGTCTAAAGGATCCAACGCCTCTTTATCATAGTTTGATAAACTACAGGCTCGAAATTAGCATCTCAGCTAGAACCCCTACAAAGCTGGTAATGGCTCTCAGTTTCAGAGTTTAGCAGTTTTAACTTTTTTAATATTTCTTGTCTTGATCTAGGTCGACCTAAACTAACCTGGCATACAGGCACAATGTGACCTCACGCTTTAGGTAGGCCTGTCTAACAAACAAATGTTTCTAGCCTTAAAAGAAAATGCATTCTCCATCATTTCAAATACAGAAATGGTACTTTACTCAAGATGATACGCTCATAAAAAACATTATCTGTATGTGTATGTGTAAATGAAGTCAGATCACCAGTAAGTGAGTATTTTGTTGAGAGAAAGCAAGGTAATGTTAGCCCAGAAACCTAGGCAGCAGCAATATTGACATACGTAACGTACTGTTTTACGACACTCTCAAGCTATATAGCATCCATTTTAAAATATAATATGGACTGGTACTCTGGATCTCAATCAGAAAAATCGTATTCTTAATTTTAATTAGAGGTAAACACTCCAAGTCAATCATTAGTTTAATGTAAAAGATGAAAGAAGAAAAGCATGGCTACACTATAGTAAATAAATCTAATGAATAACACTGAATGAGAACAAGATAATAAAAGTGAGAATAAATGCCAATACTGTGTAAAATAACAAACAACATCAATATTAAGGAAAATTTGAGCACTTCTATTCTCCATTGATATCAGTAAATACAATGTAAAGCAAAAAGCAACGATAACAGAGATTTTATTTACGTATTTATGTTTTAGTTTTAGGACAATTTAAAGGTATGAGATTACCTGCTAAACTAAATCCAGACTGGTGCAGGTTTCTGACGGGCTGTTTGGTGGGAGAGGTCCGTGCTGAGGCGGAAGGGGTTCCACCGCGAGACATGGAGAATTCAGACACTGGGCCATCGTACATTCCTCTAGGGACTGCCCTCAGTACAGCTAGCTACGAGACAAACAAATGGTAAGAAATGAAGTAAGTAAGGAAAATCATTAAGAGCTGTAACAAGCATTTTACCCATAACTGTTTGTACGAATGTGATGCATTTTTATCTCATGGCTACATAAAAAACAAAATTTAAAACGCAAAAACAATAATTTTACAATACTTTAATATATATATATATATATATATATATATATATATATATATATATATATATATATATATATACACACACACAAGTTTCAGTTTTTAAATCAGGCAAATGTAGTGAAAAATCTATGGCTTTGTACGTCTACCGCTTTGTGTGGTGACTCAGCGGAATCTTCGAAGTCTGTTAAAAGTTAAAATGAGACATCTGTGATCCATGAAGGCAAAACAGTAACTGCTACCAAGATAAACAGCTCAATGTTACTCCAGATGCATTTTCTCATAAGCAGTCAGCAGCAAATTAGGAAACGTCTGAAAATGACACGGCATGAGTGGAAAACAGGCACTGATTGGTATTAGACAATTTCAATTTAGTTGTTTAATTGATGCTTAGTTTTATTTATTAATATTCCTTCACTATTCTCCAACTAGTTTCCAGGTGTTCAAAAAGAATAAATTAATTAATAAAATAACTACCATAAATTGTATTTCACAGCTGTAACTAAGCACAGAAGACTACTGCACACAATAAATAAAAGCTGCCATAAAATATTTCTGGATCCAGTGTTTATGGATCCTTTTAGTGATTTACTGGTTCCCTTTAAAGCACCCAGCGTCTTTCTTGCCTTTCCTGAGATAAAGGGAATATTCATGCGAGACGTGATCCAAGAACTTGGATGGTGACTATATTTGATTACTTTTTGGATTAATTAGAATTAATGGGAAAATTTGTGGTTTACGCAAAAAAAAAATAATTAGTGAATACTCAAACATAAGTACTACCAGGTTTTGTTGAAATCAATAATGATCAGTGTGGAATGAGTAAATGTGGGGTCGAAAGTTCAGCTATTTTAAAAAGGTTTGAGGTAAAAATAGACAATGCACAACAAAGGTTTGAGATTTATCTTCAAAGGAAATTCAATTTTACACAGAGGAATGTCAACTGATAATTCAAGCTGGATTGGCTGCTTTTCACCAATTACTATTTTTTACAGTTTTGGTCAGTTCTTGGGTAGAAAAAAGGAAACCAGAGTCACATGTCTAAATGCTTTATATTGTTATTTTGTAATCATCACATTTACTGAAACATGGAATGTTGGGTTTTTATTGTCTGAAAGCCATACTTATCAAAAATTACTAGAAATAAAGGCTTTGAACATTTCACATTATGTGCAATAAATCTATATAACATGTGTTTTACTTCCTAAAACACAATATTAAACTTGATCAATACATTCATTTCTTTAAGATGTATTCCACATATGTAACTGACTGGAGTCAGTTTCGCAGCTAACATTAAAGGTATAGGAGAGGATCTTCAGCTCATTCTCATTTTCGCAACACTGCACATGCGCCACGTCATCTCCAGTAACGCCCCCTGATATCGGGAGCGCGCACGTCCTCAGCACATGCAGTCTGTTTACATCTGCGGGACCACAGCCCCTTCCATTTTCGCTGCCGTTCGGGCAGAAACCTCTCTTCAATGGTGAAGGATGCATCTTGTCCATCCTGTTTTACTTCCTAAACAACAATCTGCTCATGCGCAAATTCAAACATGAGCGCGCGTTGTACGGGTCGGGTGGGTGGGGACATTAGTGATAAACATCATTGCGTAAATTTTATTTCCGCATTGACAGTCAATTATTTTTCACCACCGGTCGTTTTTGAATTGGCTGTTGTTTTCAATGGGATTTTTCATTGAATTTTTTCTATTGAAAAGATCCTCTCCTATACCTTTAAAGGTATAGGAGAGATTCTCCCTGTACGGCAGCGAAAATTGAAGCTCGCAAGCGAAAAACCGTGTTCGAAGTCGCTGAGAAAAAAGGACGTGAGATTGGGTGGCTCATGCGGAGTGTTGCAAACATGAGAATGAGCTGAAGATCCTCTACTATATCTTTAAGTTATTTTATATGTTATATATGGAATTCAAAAATTTAGGTCTACTCCTTCAAGCAAACACAACGTGACTTTTTCTCAGTCTGTCTGCAATCTGTCAGCAAAACGTCTCCTTTAAGGACTCATTATTTACTTTGGAGTAAGATGTAAGACCAACTGTTTCCCATGCATTCCTCTGAAATTTTGTTAACCCTTTTTTATATGTCCTCAGAAATCGCAACTCAGAGTTTTAACATTTAAAATGTAGCCTCAATTTTGTCAACTATAACTTAGATAATATTCAAAACAGGTGGTTTATGTTTTAAAATGGACATGCAAAGCACCATCCATATGTATGTGCACCCATTGTATTATGTAAGCTGTAAAATAAAATATTTATTTACTGCTGTTGCATATCAAATACAAATAAATGCTGTAAGCTATTTTTTTTAAACTTCTGAGTTTTGTTTTTTCCCATTTTTACCATCTGTGTGAATTATGACAGATCAATTTTGGCTAAATGGCAACCCTGCTCATTTTTCCTGCATCAGATTGTTGTAACATGCCCTCTATGGGTTACAGGGGCTTTGGTATTATTTGAAGAGTTTTATTGTCATGGTTTGTGATACTGTCTTCTCACTTTTATTGACACGACTTATTTACATAAAATATATGGTGTGTGTACATTTATTTAGTTTTACATTTAAATTTTTCCTCTCTCACATCTACTATAGCATGATGAATACATAAAATGTATAGATGCCATTATTTAGTTTTTATTTATCTGCTATCTACATTTAAATGGTTTATCAAGTTAAAATGCAAATTGTTGTAGATTTAAAACCTTAAATATCTTAAATAGACTAAAAAAGAAGCAAAAAATCTACTATTCACCTGCTTTCTGGCTTTGATGCGCTTATAGGCAAAGTCGGGGAAGGGTGAGCAGGGAATGAAGCGGCCCGCTCCTGGGGTGACATGAAGGTTTTCCTCTTCCAGAACAATCTTGCCCTGGCATATCACCACCAGTGGGGCCCCACGCAACTCCATGCCCTCAAAAACATTGTACTCAGCAGCCTAGAAACACACAAAGAAAGGTAGAGAAGGAACTTTGTTGAAAAATGAGTTGTGAAAATATGACAAGTTTCAAAATGTTGAGATACTCTGGTGGATCAGGCTCTCCTTTTGAACATTTGCTGGCTTTTTCTTCCAACGTATCCCCTTGTTCTTATGTCTTGTGCTCTAAATTTGCTTAAGTTCCCGTTTCCTTTTGCTTTTTTTATTTTTTAATCTTTGTTCTGCCTTTTAAGCAACGTGTATTTTCCATCCCTTCCAATCATTTTTGCTAAAACTATCTTTTCTCACCCTGCCTGTGATCTCTGATGGTCCCCTCCTCCTGTTCCATTGTTACATGCTTCCTCTGCACACAGACCATTTTTCCCTCCCTTTTATATGCTGCTGTCCATATTCAAGCCAGAATAGGACATAACTAAGCCTCACTGCGCGCCAAGCATGATGTCATGACTAAGCCAACTGTGTTTGACTGTTTGTGTTGATGCCTGTTCTTGTGTATGCATTCAAAAATCCCCTTTTTACATTGACAACAGCATTCAATCCAAACCAGATGGAGACTAACTGATTTGTTACCAGACAATGCTGTCTAATAAAAGTACTTTCACCTGTACAATGGGCTGGTAACTAAGGACAAATATATTTTTGCAAAGTTACTAGTGTATTATTATTTATTTATTTTTCCACAGTGAAAGTTGCTGTGCTCTTGTTTTGTACTTGTAGATGCTGTTTTATCCAGAGTAACAACCATTAGGAAATGGAAAAGTGACATCACCATGTAAGAACCCACAAATTCTATGGGTATGGGCTCAGTATATTTAGAGAATAAAGAGTCTTACTTACTCTCGCTTACTTTCATCATTAAGGAGGAAAATGTTTTTCACATCAACAGAACATATTTATTTAAGTTAAAAATGAACTTACCCCAAAAATTGTAATAAATGTGTTTACCCTAGGATTTGTCCTGGCTGCTAAAGCTTTAATTTCCTGTACTGCTGGAGTTTTGCTTTGATTTATTCTCACAAGTAATCCTTAAATCTGTCATGGCACCTCCCCCAGACTTGTGGCAGCAGCAATTAACAAACATACAATCAAATACATCCATAAAGCAAAGTCAAACTTGATTCCATTTGTTTTACAGCATTGTCATAAGAGATAAAGGTAACATAGTTAGTTGGTTCGGCTGTTAAATGGTCAAATGTGCTAGGAAAACACTCAATACCCCCTTGTCATACTCCCAGTGTTCAACTGTTGAAGATGTTTTGCAACATGCTTTTAAACAATCCAATTTTATTCAGTCAGTACTCTGTCACTGCTGAGCCGTTTTGGATTTACTGAGCTTTGACTTTTCACCAAAAGCTGGTCACATGATAAGTGCAGTGCGTGTGGAATTAGTCATGAACATCCACAGAGACTTCATTTCCGTTCAGAGGAACTAAGAGCTCCCTGGAAGCTGTTCAAAAATGTGCTTTTCTCTCCCTAACATTCTCCTGCACACACAGATGTAAACATATGTCATACATTATAGCTGGTCATTTAACTCAATGTTGGAGCTTCTAAAACCAGAGTTTTGATTTTTTTTTTTATTAGTAATATTCTTGTTTGTTTTTAGCCACTGTAAGAGAAATACAATTATGTTAGGAAATCAGTTGCAATAAATCAGTTGCAATCTTTATCATACCTGTTTAAAAACATTGTCATATGAAAGACAGGAAACTCAAAGGATCCATTTATCAAAATCCATAACAAACACATGCTTTGATATGTATACATACTGAGTTATGGGTCTTGGCAGTGATTGTGCGAACAGCGTCTGTGTCCCAGATGACAAGGTCGGCATCAGAGCCCACTGCAATTCGACCCTTCCGGGGGTAGAGATTCAGGATCTTAGCAGCGTTTGTGCTGGTGACAGCCACAAACATGTTCTCATCCATCTTACCCGTAGTCTGAGTGCAAGAAACACACAAACATGCAGATCACGAATGCTGTAACAAACATATCCAGGTTAAAGCCGACCATCAGAACATTGGTCTACAGAGATCAATGCATATATTTAGATCTTATTTATTCCAAATGGTGAAGCACAGAAAGTAGCACACAGACATATTCAGGGAGATAGTAAACACACTTTTTTTTACTGTTTATTTAGCTCCTAATATATCTTGACCTTTCGTGCTGTCGTATTAGTGTCAAAGACTCTTGCATTGCTTCTTGACCACACTAGATTACAAAAGTGCTGAAGGTACCATAATAACTATTAGCTTTAAAAAACCGTATCAGACAAGGAAGTAATGATTTGTAAGCAATGTGAATATATTAACTAGCTATCAAGTAGGCATCTGTTTCAGAGGATGTTTTTGTTGCTAAACTGTTGTATGTCCTGTTCAAACTCTAATTTGGACTGATAAACTCTGAACTAACTAATACAACATTCTTTAGAAAACTATTTTACTTTGACTACAGATACAATTCAACTTAATAGAGCTTTAATAAAGAGTGTCATTGTAAAAAAAATATTAATAAATAAAAGACAAGATTTTTAGAGTTTTTAATTAAATGATGTCAAATGTCGGAAATGTTTAGTCTAGTTATAAAAACATATCAAAGTGATACTTAAAATTGCAACGGTGTTGCTGTAATCTTGTGGACCCTTTATTTTTGTAACAACTTGTCTTGTCAGCTGGATGTATCATTTTACCCCTAGTGACTAGTATTAGGTGACTGGCTGTGATGGTACAGGAAAAAATACTTTTTTTATAACCCTGTGTGAAAGGTCTTAGGATAAGACTTATTTTGGTGCTTGCATTTAAAGCAGCTATCACAAAAACATTTTCATCTGCTTTGAATTTCAGAACAAAGCTAAACAAGGTCAAAATCCAGTCAAACCATTGTGCGGCAATAATAAAGACAAAGTAGAGAGTAGTTTGGTACATTATTTAAAAAAAGACTAATGTAGGAAACCAATACATTTGTATTAGGAAAGGCCAGAGAAGTTTTCCCAATTAGGGAACATTTACAGATGGGAAAAAGCACATTAAAACAAAACTTTATATCTGGTGAACAATAAAGATGATTAGTATCTACAACCAAATGCTGCACATGGAATTTACCTTGGCTTTTGTATTTATATGTATATATCACTAAATATCATGATTAATCTGTATTTTCCAAACTTTAAAAATCAAGTAAGTGGTCTAACTAGTACTCACCACAGCTTTATCCCAGATTAGCACCATTCTCTCCTCCACTCCGTTGACACCTTCTGGGATCTGGGTGAAGTCATCCTTGCCAATGGCCTTCTGCGCAACGCTGAAGGTACAGTGGGCGCTGCCAGTAACACTAAGATCTCCGCTGTGAGGAAATGACAAATGATGATGGAATAAAGCGAACGGAGAGAACTCTGCACACACAAGCAGTGCTTTGCCAACACAACGAAATGTTATTATTTAATTAAGCAGGAGAAGTATTAAGCAGGGTGTCACAGCTTGTTCCTTCAGGGGAAAAAAACAAACATTGGTAACATTTATTGTTTCTGTTTAAGTCTTTTCAGGTGTGTAACAACAGTTACAAACAAGTCAAGAACAGCTAAACTTTATTTAAATGTGCATTTAAAACCTTACTATGCATGCAGCCTTTTGTACTGACAATTACTTAACAATTAGGGAGTAATAAAAACAAAAGCCAGTCTGAGTTTCTGAGATTGAAGAAGTTGTGTTAAAATTCCTATAGACATTAGGAAGCTTCAAACTGGAATTGATGGATATACAGTTGAATAACAACCAGCACTGTACATAATCTATACCCACCTAATCGACCGAAAATAATCAAACTGTAGTTATAAAGCATTAAAAAGCAGAGGACCAAAATGGTTCTCAGCTAAAATAAGTTATTAACAAAATAAGCAATAGTAATAACTTAGAAAAAACAACAACATAATCACTCACAATAGTATAAGTAACATATACCCATACAGAACAGCAATTTAATAGTAGAATAAAATTAACTGAAAACTAAAATAGGAACAAAACAGGCCACCAGTGTAGTGAAGCTAAGATGGTGGTAATGTGCATAAACATCCTAAAGGCACTTAAAAGACAAGCTGGAGCCTTTTTAACCCCCTGGAGATAATTGATGGACTTAGCATTGACATAAGTGCAAGGATTGCTGTCTCGAAGTGTATCTTAGAAAATGGCTAAATGGGTTTATTTTAGTCAGCTGCCTCAACTGGGAAAAACAAATAGATTCTACAACTGCCCTAACCTGACTGTCATGTTTAAGAACAGGGTCCACTTTCACACTCAGCTTTGCAACAAGTTGCTTCTAATACTGGGCCAGGCAACAAAAACACATTGGGGTTATCAAAAACCATCACCGTTTTTATTACATTTTCAACAGCTGAGTGCCATATATTGACACAATTACATAATGATTGCACACAGTACAGGTCTTTTTCTTTAGAATTACAAAGATGCTATATATCTGCATAAAAGTGAGATTCATTGCTATGTTTTCTAAGTATAAAATAAAATGAAGTAAATACAAGGAAAGGGGAATGGGCCCTAGAGCTGAGCCCTGTGGGACACCACAAAATAGAGGACTAGAGGATCACAGAGGACACATGGTCGCAGCGAGGGATGAACAGTTTATTTTGCTAATCTTAGTTTGTTCTGGGGCGACTGTGGCTCAGTGGTAAAACAGCCATCTTACTGTAGTCAATCTCGAATAAGAAAGGACGTTAGAAGAATTCAATCTCGTCTAAAGAAAAAACAACAACTAAGTGCTCACTATTAGCTTTGTGCAATAAACATGAAGAGGAAAAGAAAATCCTGCAATATTAAAGCTGCGTGTAGTGAATCCTTATAATATACAAGATGCAAAGTCTAAATTAAGTTATTTAAATAAATTAACAAATATTGATACTAGATTTATTTTAATTCACTTGTGAACCATAAAAAGTAGTTGCATGGCTCACCTTGCCAGCATTGTGTTCAGATAGTCTGGGGTAGTGGGATCAGGGCTAAGAGGAGGTGATGTAACAAAAGAAGCAGCTTTGGCCCAGTTCTTGCTCCAGTAATGTGTCCCATCAGTCCCCAGACTGGCTGTGATTGGCTCCCCAAACACCACATTTCCTGAGAAAGAGATACCAGAAACAATGATTAATATACCAACTTCTTTTATGTATTTCTATATTCAGGATATGCATCGACTATGTTTCATTCTTCTTATCTTTGTAACTGTTTAAAACCTGTGTTTGTATTTGTAGTTAAGCTTTAGTGATGATAGAGGGTTAATTTGACTCAATAACTCATGTCTTCTTTTGCTTTTTTTTCCAGTTCTTTGCTCTTACATGTCAATGATTCATGTTTTCCTGATTTGTAAGGAAGGAACTTGGGAACCGATCCAACCAAAAGGTTTCCAGCCCGTAAAGACATCCAGGGAGTCCATATAAACTTGAAATAAGGTTGTCTGATGTCAGCATACTTTAATCTAATGTGGTGTTCTCACCAAAAATGACGAAACCTTTGTGTGCTTACTTGCTTTTTTGCATCACATTTGTAATTGTTGTTTTAAAATGCACATTCACAATCTGGCCTTAACCAAACAGTAACAAGTTAAATGCCTTTTGTCATTCTTCTGGTGCTCTTTTGCTTTAAAGGTCATTTTATTTTAATACAAACAAAAATTACCTTTTTTTCTGGCCTGTGAAATGATGTCGGCAGCACTCTTGCTCATGACCCGAGTTACATAGAGGGGACAGTTGGTTTGACTGGCGATGGTTACGGCTCGAAAC
Source organism: Orestias chungarensis (assembly GCA_032876305.1). Classification (NCBI taxonomy): domain Eukaryota; kingdom Metazoa; phylum Chordata; class Actinopteri; order Cyprinodontiformes; family Cyprinodontidae; genus Orestias; species Orestias chungarensis. Next base: position 3,659,040 of record JAVLVB010000635.1, read on the forward strand.
ACGGCCTCTGCCTCCAGCTGAAGAGGAGGTAAAAGCACAATGTGGGTTAAAAGGAAATGTTATTCGCATTACAATTTATTAAAAATACCAAATTATGTGCTGTCAAGGCTAAACTATGTGAATAATTAATATTTAACCAAACTGCAACAGGAGAGCATGTGGTGGCTGGCAGACACATTTACAGCCGTAAAACGTTCGTTTCTCTCTTTTTTTTTCTTTTCTTTTTTTACATAACTACCTGAAAGTTCAACAGGATTTAAGGCCATTTGAAAATAACATATATTTGGTTTAAACCACTTTACTGTAACTTTTTTCTTAAGTGTATTTAGGCCTCTAGCTAGTTTTTTTACGAAATTTTGCAGTATTTAGCTACGTCCTCTCTTATCAACTTTAAACAGCTTCCTTTTATGTAATGAAGGAAAGTATACACATAGCATTTCATAGTTATATATCACCATTAAATGCTGAGCTAATAGTAGTGTTAGGCAATGGTATTCCATAAATTGTGATGTAGATAAAAACATTCAGCTTAGTGTCTTCTACCCAGAGTATTCCTTTACGCTTGTTGTGTAATGCTGTGTCCCCTACATGGCTGCTGGCATTCTACAGAAATGACTTATGGTCTTTCAACAGTCTTCTATAGAACCAACACTTTTGGCACTATGTTTTCCCATGGTTTAAAGACATTATTGCACACTTGATTGGTGTTAAAACTTTTTAAAATTGTGAAGTTCAAGTAACAAGTATCTTTTAAAGACGCCATATCACAGCACTGTCCGGAAAAAGTAAAGTACCCATCTCCTTGTCTCTCTGCTCTAAGAAACATGATTCGAGCAGGCCACCACTCAACTACGCAATATCAAGTAGAGACTCTGTGGTCATTCTTTGTGATACCAGATTAAACTTGCTACAGACTAATTTAATAAAAGCAGCTTATAAACTTTAAAAAATAAACCTAAATAGAATCCGATGACCACCACGTTTCCCCCATTGTGTTACTTCAAATTATTTAGTAGCAAACAGACTCAACACCCTTTTAATGTACAGCACAGCAAGAGTTTTTTTTTCAAATATTTAATTCATTATCTGGAGCTCTATGTTTGTGTGAAAATGCAGCAAAAAGGCACAATATTTAAGTTTAAGTTTAGAATGAGATTAAAAAAAATGACTGAATGAATAGTGATGGAATTTAAACCCTGTAGCTGTTTATTTTCCTGTCAGCATGTTCAATCTAACTAAATACGCCATCTAACGTTTGTAGAAAAAATGTTGATAAACCAAATCCATCTCGTCCCCTGCTCACCTAAAATCAGGTTTAGTGAGATTTAAACAAATCTGACAAAAACCTCAAAAGTTGCTAATCTGGAAATGTGGCTTTTATTTGGTACTTTGCTCTAGAAGCATCAATTGGTGGAATGTTTTTTAAAAAAAGAAGAAAATAAAACTATAAAAACATAGATCTTAGGATAGCATGTCGACGCAAAGAAATATTCTAGCACCAACCAGTAGTATTTTTTTTTTAACATAAATTAATTTTATACAAGTAAATAAAGTAGATGAGCTTTATACCTCTTCTGGCCTGCTCAGCACGTGCCCCTCCGGTCCAGTGATGCCCATCTGCAGCATGCGGGATTGCTCCTGTTGAACACACACAAAACTTTAAGATAAAAGATATCCTTCATAGCGAGCAGAAATGTTTCTTAGTTGTCAGTGGTGTGAACAGTTCAGCAGATGTAAAGATGTTATCACACTCATTAATAAAAATCTGTTTGTAATTGTTTATGTCTGCATGAAGTTCATGAACAGTGTTTTTCTAGGTCTGGCCACACGCATTTATCTGTAGGAATCTGCTCCTGAGCTCCTGAGGGTCTGCACACGTGCAGCAATTTAGTTGTGCAATGCATGCAAATGTCCAGCCTTCATGGAGGCAGACAAACTGGTTTAGATTAGCTCTGGATCTGACTGCACATGGACATGAAAGTCCCATGGCTAAATAGGTTCTTACAACATCAGCCTAAAATCAAACCGTGAACATATTCATGTTAGTTTCACATCTGCACTGCTGACTCAGCACTAACAGCAGCCGAATAAACCTTCATAGGAATACAGACACGAAACATTTCGAAATTGCATGTGTTTTTAGTTGGGTTTTATTTTTCAAAATATGTGTCAACGTATGCACACATTCACTAAAGGACTAGAATCTGTATGATCAGCTGACCATGAGTTAACCTGATCTTGAAAAGCACAAGAATGTACCATTTGATGGTATTTTACAAAAAAATAGCCTGCCGCCTTATTCCAAATGTTAACTCCTGGTGGACCTTAGTAAATGGACTGTACAATGAACTAATGGCTTGCCACATGAATGAGCTATATGGTGAGGCAGTAGTGGAAAATAATAGTCATTTTCGCTATTTCTGGAAAAGAAAGATGTAAAAGACTCATAGTCATTACAAATGGTGTGTTTAGTCTGAACATCTCTTTCATATGAACAGATTTCATAGTTGAGCATGTCCCAAGTTTTTCTTTTTTACCTTAGCAATAATCTCGCCGTTTTCAGCATGGATCTGGGCAATACCTCCCCTCTCCGCCAAAAACGTAAAGACCTCATAGAGCTGCATGAGGAAGAGAACAAGAGAATGCTGTTTTTTTGCTGATGAAATCAATCCAGGCCATTAAGGCAAGATAAAGACAGTACTTTGTAACTCAGAGGCCACTCACAAGCCCCAATTTCAAAGAGGCCCACACTTAACTGTAGGTCTACATGGACACACTGCAATTACCATGTGTGGTCTCAAAAAAAAAAAAAAAAAAAAAAAGAAAACGGAGAAGCTGGTGTGGGATGAGCTGCAGTTGTTCTTTTTTCGCCGCTGTGCCACAGTTCCCCAGAGAGGGCCGTGACATCATTTGTCTTTTAACTTCCCATTCCTGGTTTCTTTATGTTCTCTTCCAAAACCAAAATTAATAACCAAAATTCATGTCCAATAACCAAAATTCATGTCCATGAATAACATGAATCCAGGCCCACACCATCTTGTTTTTTTTTTTACAGCCTCAAAGAATCATTCTACACATAGCAGACAATGGCCTACACAAATAAAATGTTTAATAAAATAAAATAAGAAGAATGCTGTTTGAAAAACTAGCATTTCTTTGTTTGTTTGTTGTATGTTTTATTAAATACTTAAGTTATCTGAATCTACATTTACTGCACTGCTAGGATACTAATTTCATCAACTTTAAAAGTTTTAATGTTAGAAAATCTTATTTACCTCACTGTTGCTCATCTGATAATAATCCTTGTAGGCCATGTAAACCTGGAATGAGTTCACACCTGCACAGGAAAAACAATCATAGAACAAATTGAGATCAGCTATTTAATTACAAACGATCATCAATACTATGTTGCGGCATTCAACATAGTATAGTAAATAAACTTTTATCTAAACGAATGTATATTACATTTAGTGTCCTAATGGAAGGACAACCTTCCACACTAGTCTTGGTGTTTTCTCCATCTTCTAAGAGGTTTCGTCAAGGCTATTATGCTGTATTTAGCAACACGCATCTTCCCTCCAACTCCCCACCTACGCGCTGAACAACAGCCGAGTGGGAAGGCTGTTGTTGATGATTGATGATGCCAAGAGGTTCTGGATGCAGATTGGTAAATAAAACCTATAAACTATAGCTGACCAGATCACATTCTTATGGATCCTTGTGGTTTTTGCCTCTTGGTTTTCTTATGAAAAAACTCAAGAGCTTTCGCAAGATAAGTTCATTTATAGATAGTTGGATACTTAGTCAGGTTATTATTAGTGGTATCAGATTAAATGGGGGAAAAAAAAAACATTTACATTCCACAATTTAAGATTCTCATTAATAAAAAAAACAAATGAGCTCACTGATCAACACAACTTTATGTTGACCATTCCCATGAATCTTCATGAAGTACATTAAAGTCAGTGTTTGGAACAAAAGTAAAATATCCGCTAGAGTTGTTACCATCCCTAGTGTGTGGATTTTGTTGAATGAACTTAGAGATGTGTGAAGCCGATCGCTTATAAATCCCCCGGTAGGCCACAATGAAAGAGCAAGATGAGTCCTGTGTTTTATTTCCATTTTGTATTTTTTCCCACTGCATCTCCCCACGATACAAAACTAGTATGAATTGAAAACCCTATAGATGCCATTTTTACCACCAATCGTACCTTTTATTTTGATAAGATTATCCAACTCCTGTTTCACGCTCTCATCCCAGTGGGTGACATCCACATGGAGAGAGTAGTCACAGCAGGCCTTCTCGTCAGCCCACTGCCTCCATTGGTCGTAGGCCTCTAACAGGCTGCTGCCCGGCTCCGGGATCACATGATCCACTGTTGAATGAAGTTGGAGACAAACAGTTTCAGAGTAAAGTTTTTTTGTTTTTGTTTTTTGTTGTTTTTTTCATACAGAAAAAAGGAGATGAAGGTGACAAACAGGAAAAATGACAACCAAAATAAAAATCACAGAAAGGCAGAGGCATGAAAGCAGGAGGTGAAGTGAACATGCCTGCTGGTTTTGCTATTTTCTATGTCACTTGTTCATCTTGCTTAATCATCTGTCTGGGTTCCCCCAGCACTCAGACAGTGTCAGCTTGGATAAATATGTGTCACATTGAATTTTGCCTATCTGAACGCACGTGTCCTTGAAAACATGAGGCCTGTTGTGCTTGGTTATGTCATCGTGATCAATGTATTGTTTTTTTTGCTGTATCATTTATAGGTACTTGCCCAGTTGCCACAAAAATTGCTACTTTTTACTGTTTAGTGCTCCTTCAAGTTATCAACAGTTGACCAAAATCTGATAAATTTCTGTCTCATGGTCAGATCAGCCTTCAAAAGTTGATGTGTTTAGATGGAAAATTCTAGCTGTTTAAAGAAGTTGTGTAAATATAGGGTTATTAGGGGAATGTTTTTGAAAGTACAGTCCACCAAGCTGGAGCAGCATGTCTGTCAGCAATAGGTTAAACTGGCTAAAAATCCAGCGATTTCAGTTTGCAGGGTTTGTAAAGTAAAAAGAAAATCAATAAAAATCTAAATTAAGCAAGCTTCACACATGCTGCCTCACATCCCCATAGAAATAAAATAAAATAAATATGCAGACTAAAAGATATATTTTCAGCCACATTGATTGTATTTCTTGGAGACAAACTATATCTGGCTTATCCATTGGTGAACACTTCTTTGTGTGCGCATTAAATAAAATCCTTCATGTTCAGCACATTCTTTTTGTCTCTTCCTTTATCACTTAGCACTAACTGTCACTAACTCCCCTTATCCAGATATAAAGGATGCCCTCCTGCAGGCTCACCACCTGACTAGCTTTTTCTTTAAATCTCATTATAGACACTCCAATCTGCTTATGGTAATAGGATCAAACTAAACATGATGGCAACTAACACACCAAATACAACATAGTTAACAACAACATAGCTCCTATGACCCAACATGCTGTAAAACACTTTCTAACTATTATTAGCATATAGAAAATGAGGACACATACCCACATTCCTACTGTCTCACACATCTCAGCATGGAATACAGTCTGTCTGTAAATGAAGCTTATGAATAGAGCTTACTACAGTTACACGCTTGTTGCCATTTGTTTGAAACCAGAGACCAACTGGTAAACCAGCAGCAAAGCACTGTCTTGCAAAAATGCAATTCCTGCTGTTTAATTAAACATTTTACTTTGATAACATTTCTGACACACATGCAGCTACACACTGAAGACAAAGTAGGCATACACGGAGATACACAGTGGTGCTGTGTTTCAATGAGAGCAGGGTTTTATTAAGTAAGACTCACCACTAGCCCCCCGCTCTCAATCTATTATATGGTTCCTTTTCACTGGAGAGTTGCCCAAATTCACCCAAAACACCGCCCCTTTCCCTCTGCTTTCTCTTGTCCTGTTTGGGCTCCCTCACCCTCATCCTAACCTCCTTTCTGGCTTCACTCACTGTGTGAATAATAATTAGGCTTTCCCTGTAGTCAGTGTCACAGTGTGCTGGGATGATTTTTCCTAAAGTTCCTACCAATCATGGTTGTGCCACCGGCAACGGCAGCTTTGGATCCTTGAGCAAAGTCGTCCACAGTTGTGGTTCCACGATACGGCATCTGGAAGTGGGTGTGGATATCTATGCCGCCAGGGATCACCATCTTCCCGTTGGCCTCAATGGTTTTTACACCTCCTGGAACAATCAGGTTGTCGCCAATCTGCCTATAAAGATAACACATTATATTCTTACATGAGGGATGATATTTCTTCCCAATAGTCCAAGAGTTCAGATAGAAAGGATAACCAGTTTAGCATAACATTTAGTATTACTCCTGCAACTTGAAGTGTCTTTTGTATCTAAAGAAATCAGATAATAAAAATAGTTCAATACCATAAATCAACCAGCAGGCGCCAATTTTAAAGTAACACCTTGTTTCGTGGATGTTTTATTTAATCTCTTTTTTTCTTTTTGTTTCTATGGTTGTTGTTGTTTTTTTAAACCCTGAGGTTAAGACTTTACAAACAAGATGTGCCAAAAAGACATGCAGGCAGGTGCCAGTGTTACCTTGCCAGCAGCTAACTTGTACTACAGGTAGACGGGTATTTTATTATGCAACACCAGGCTTTCAGTTGTTTCTTCTTCTACACTCCCTTAATCAGGGGCATTCTCGTTGATCTGGCTTCAAAGCCAAACCCCTTTTCTTCCTGTGAATCGTTCCAAGATAAGTTTAAGTACTCATCCTATCTTGTTAGATATATTTCCATAAACTTTGAAATACTTATCTTAATGTCTTATAGATACTTTCTTGAAGCTACTTCTTAACATAGAAAAGACAACACATAAACCTTACTTAAATGGTATATTTTTGTATCCCATCACAACTGAAAGGTTAAGTTAGTTTTTTTTTGTTTTTGTTTTTTTTTGTAAAAGATGTCTTTGAAACATTAAGTTTTTCCGTCTGTATTTGTATGAAACGGCTTTAAATAAACATTTTTCACCTCATATAGTAGTGGAAGGGTAGGAAAACTAAATTTAGAATGAAACCTACATAGGAAGATCAAAGTGTATAAAAATAAAAGAGTAAGGGACGTACTTAATGAGGCCATCTTCCATGTAGATATCAGCATGGAAGGACTGGTCATCATTCACAATCTTCCCACCTTTGATCAAAAGCCTGTCGCTCTGCAAGGATAAAAGAAGAGAGTGAGACACAAGGAAGAGGGGGAGATCGTTTTATTTTTATTTACTGTACTTCCTTTTCAAGTAAGACATATTTTGTCAAAAAAAAAACTGTCAAGCAAACATCAACAAGACAAATCGTCTCTGTACAAGCTCATTACAATGCTATATTTAGAGTTAGACAGTGCTTCTCTGTGTCTCTGTTGCTGCAGTTTGTCTCTCTTTTTTCCACCAAGAAGAGTTGAACAATGTTTCATTTACTCATTCATTCATTATACTGGGATGAGAAAAACATGTTTGTGAGTCAGGTCTGATATAAACACATCACATCCGAATATAGACCACAGTGCATGATAGCCTGCCAAGAAAAAAATAACCCATATAATCTGTGACTTCATTTGATAATTTTTTGTTTTTTTCAAAAGAAATTCCTTAGAAAAAGAAGTAAGATAAAGATCTTTCCAAACCTGGGCCATATGAAGGTTTTGACATGCAATGATACATAAACAGGCTTTGGCTTAGGAAATTTAGCAAAGAGATTTGTAGAGCTTAATGCCGTACATAAAAATTAACAATGCCAGGAAAGTGGTCACCATATTCATTTGACTCTAACTAAAGCTCCTTTTTTTCTGCCAACTACAGATTAAAACGTCCCAGCCAACAGAGCCAATTGTGGATCTTCTGCTCTCACTAATATCTTTAAATCCCACACACCAAATCCAGTACCATGAAATTGTTGCCGAACTGAAAAGCAGCAGAGTACATGACAAAATATAGAACTACACCAAAATGTCCTCAAATGCCCTTCAGTATATAGCCCCGCAATGTGTTCTTAACAGCGTGTTGCTTTGGCACAATAAACCTGCTGCTGATGCACCAAGCATCATCTCTGGCTGGTTGTCATCATACAATTGCTACAAGGGACAGATACTGGACAGGAAGGACGATGTTTGCTGATTTAATGTGTGTTTAGTTTAGTTCCACAGCTGCCTGTGGAACAGGGTGTGGTGCTTGGAGGATAGAATGATATGCTAGCTGGCGTGGGGGCAACTGGACAGCTGTTTGAGAGGCCTCAGAGCAAACGGTCCAGTTAAGCTGATGCCTAATCCATTTGTCACAAGAAGATATGTGAAAAAAAAGTACGTCAACAAAGAAAAGTGAAAAGGTTCTATGAAAAAGGAATTTTGATAATCTCCTATAAAATTCTGCATTTTTTATTTATTTTTTTAATAAATAGCCCATCTAAAAGGCAAAGATGCATTCAATAGTCTTGTTAGTTTCTTTACGAATTTGAAATCGAAAGGCTAAGGAAGCAAACATGAGTAAAACCTTCCGTGTAATCATGACCGAAATACGTTATTTTAAAGTGTCTGTTTAAGTTTATTGCACATTATTTACAGACAAACATTCAGTGCAATACACTCTTCCTTTGCCAATAAAGAAACATTTCAGTTTGAGAAAAAACAACCGATGCTATTCTTGCAATAGTGCAAAACTGATCAGCCTACTGTGCTAAGCAAGTACAACTTATGTGAACCACTGTAACTGTAACTATAGAGATACAAATGGAAAAAATAATACATTTTCTACGTCAGTTATTTTTATTTATCTAGTGTTAAAGTGACTGGATTTATGTCGAGCTAAATGGGTTATTAAATATTGCAAATTCCTTGAAAGACAATCATTTAAATTTTTAAAAATGAAAAGAAGTAAAATAATGCATTACTTTCTTTATTTATATATTTATTAGTAGTATATGCATTGTCCAAATCTATGTTTGGACCATCTAAGTTCGGCTTCAGGCAATAGGGGAACAAGATTTTCGATTACAGTATATTTGAATAACTTTATGTAAATAGGAAGGGATACAGTTGTACTAATAAAAAAATATTGAAGTAATGACCTTTTATTTGTTAATAGCTCTTAATTAGCTCTTACATCGGTTGACAACAAAGATGGCTTTAAGAAATTCTCATTGAACCACCAGTTCTGGCCTTGTTGATTTGACTATGAAATCGGTAAAATAAAAAAAAAAATAAAAAAAGTAGTTCTTAAGTCGTTTCTCAGTTGCATGAAGAAATTGACTGACTAAATTAATAACTTGGGTGAAAAGTCAAAAGGTCCTTCTAAGATGTTCTTGTGCCAGAATTGTGAATATATGGAATAAATCCAAAAAAACAAAAGCTCAACTAACTTTTAATTAAATCACATTAAATTGTGAATTGTTTGACAGCAGTAGAAGTGTATCATTATTTTACCTGCACCTGTGTGTGAATCGAAAAGGATTTCGATACTCGTCCTAATGAGACAGAGAGACTTTCATATTTTTCCCACTAGCACATTTGCAAACTGATTTACAACCATGGCAAAACACCAACAGTGTCATTACAGCCCATGTTTATTGCATAGGCATCGCAAATATTATCTGTGGACACTCCTCAAATATGAGGGGCAACCCCCCACCCCTTAAAAAATAAAATACCCACCCAGCGCTGTTTCTACCTTAGCTTATCGGAACAGAACACTCCACTAAATTGAGAGGGCAATATTCTTATCACAGTGCCTTATAGCCTAGTGGTGTGCTCTGCCAAACTGAAGTGGGTGTGTAAAGAGACTTTTTTGAAAAGAAGCAGAAACAGAGGTGGAAGTTGATAAATTTGATAAAAACTTTTCCAAATTAAAAAACGTTTCCAAAAAATATAGATGGTTACACCTCAGAGTCTACTACCGACCACACCCTGCAGCAGCACATTACAACAGCAGTTGGAATGCAGCCTCAGAATTCAACCGAATGGATCGTTCTGACTGCACACAAAAAAAAAACACTTAACAGTTTGATAACGTTCATATCATGGTTTTGCAAGAAGATGGGTGATATAACTGAATCTTCGATAAACATAGCACAAATCCTCTCTAACATGTTTCTGTCATAACAACCAATATTCAGCATAAATCAACTGGTTGCAATTCTAATGTATATTTAAAAGTGAGGTTTTCTTTATAAGTATTAATTTAGCCTGACCATGAATCATATCTTGCTTGAACGAAGCTGAGCTATTAAGCCACCCTGTTCAGATTCCAATGGAAAGTAGGACCAGTGATTTATGTGACCTTAAAAGCCCCTTTAATGACCTCAAATCCCCAATTATTATTGATTTCTTTAACCATAAATTATTCGTCTGATACCCACAACCTAAGTTCAGAGCCAAAGTAGCTTTTTGGGTAAAAGTTGAAACATATTTTTCTAATTAAAAAAGTTAATAACAATATTTAATTTTGTAATCAAAACAAATTTTTTTTAAATTATTTATTAAGACTTTTACTAAGTGTATCCCAATCTGATATTGGCAGATTGATATTGATTGATTGTTTTTTCTCATAACTACATAACACCACTTAAGTCTTTTTTTAAAGTTACAAACTACGAACTTAGCAAAAGTCTGTATGATTCATGCAGATATCGCAGTTGGTCTGTATAGTGCATTACGAAAGACTGAAATATCGGTATTGTTTCGGAAGTTAAAAGTTTGTATTAAGACAGCCCCGTATTTAATGAAACATGTTTTTATTTAATTGCAATCTGTCCATTCCTTTGTACACATCAGGAGTCACATTACTATGATATGTGACCATATTGGTGTCTCACAACTCTTGCTGTCCTAGATGGCCGAAAAACTACACCATGTAAAGGAGCAGTACATTAGTTTTGGCAAGAATTCTAGAAAAGCAAGAAGTCTAGTATTTATCAAGCAAAAAAGAAAGAAATGTGACAAGAAATATGTCACTTTGTGAGTTTTCTGTTATTTTTGACAAAATTAGTTCAGAACTTCTCAAGTTTAGTCAAACAAAATTATGTTCCTCATTTTTCTTGGCACTTAAGAGATCTATAGATTAATTTGAAGCAAGAAAGCAATTTGAACTGCCCTCCACTCTAGGAGTAATGGGTTTTCATCTGATTTATAACATTGCATCTGAGGGTGTGCCTTTATACACTCAGTCTCTCTCTTCCACATATGTTCATTATTTTATTTCTGCCCACGGGCTCAGGACAACATGGAGGGATCTACAATCATTTACAAATCAATAGCTTTCCATTAACTAATTGCCTTTCTGGGCTCAACAGAAGTGCATTTAATAATTTTACATAAATCCAATCAGTGACACAAAAGAGGGTAAAACATTTTTTGAATCAAGAATCCAAATAATACAGATCAAGATCAACAGCCAATACATGTTCTAGGATGTGAAGGACACATTACAAAAACTAAGGGGTACTGAAGCAAAAGGCTGTCAAACGTTATTAAAACTATGTCTATGACACGTCCTTTACTGAAGTTTTTAAATCTCAGCCTATAAATCTTAAAAGCATACTAGCATTTACTGTGGTTGTTACATAGACTCTACTATAAAGAGTGTCTGAAGGTCATGTTCTCCAACCACAAGCAGCAACCAGCTCTATAGATCACATTAGAACACGAATGATAAATGTGAGCTGTGAAATTCTGCTGTGTCTGTTCGTCGCCACAGTTACAGTAGATTGGTCTTTTGTTGCCAGAAGCCTGTTTAATAAATGATTTATAATTCTGCCGATTATTTCATAAGCATTATTTCTGTGTTAGTTTTCATTTTAAGTGAGCAGAATGTTGGACAATGGACAACTTTACCCTCTCTATGTAATGTGATTAATGTGGTTTTGCAAGACTTACGTTGTTGGAGTTAAACCATCTGTGGTATGATGTGGTCATCGGAATACCACTGACCATTTGTTACAACATTAACAAGACAGCGCCATCCCCATTATCAGCACATGCCTTTGTCAGAGATATTACTACAGCTCCAGTTTTGGCATTTAATGCCTTTGACCCACTGTTGTGTTGCTCATTTTGCTATTCCAAAGTTTAAGACTGAAGCACAGCTGTTTGAGAGATGGTTTTAGCTATGCACATTAGAACCAATGACAAACTTTGATCTAATAAAGTATTGTTGCAAAACAAGGGTTAAAGTGTGTAATGGGAGTTTGCAGCTGTTAATATATCTCTGCCACCTAATAGTACTGGCATTTACTTGGGCCGGCCACATTTTTCAGTAGATGCATATAATGCAGCCATTTCTCAGAAACTCAGAAATACGACTTGAAGTCCTTATACAAACCAATTACTGTGATTTCATATTTACTTGTACAACCTCCCTTCTGCTTGGTATTCAGGCTCATAATGCTAAATGCGATTTGCATGTTGTGAAAGGTCCTAAACTGTTTGTTTAAGTGTCTGAAGATATTTTATAATGCATTAAACACTGTGTCACAGTACCTCTTGCCCTAATATTTTCCACTTGTGGATGAAAGATTACAACTTAGAAAGATCTTTTCTTATTTCTTAGGTTTAGTTTTTGTGGAAAAAGGTGAAACAATCTATAAAGATATGAAAAAGCTTAATAAAGAAAAAAAAAACTGCCTAAAATAAAACCTTGATTCTGAAGCAACTTTAATTATTTTGACAGAAAACAAAGTAAATCCTTATTAAGACAAGTATGTACAGCAATACTGCCCATAGGATTGTTGTACATTTAAAAATATGTATGGGCATAGATTCATTAAAATATGGACATTGGAGAAGAAAAGGAAAATCCAGTCTTAAGAAATAAAAAAAGCACTCAACAAGAAAAAAAAAAGAGTTGTCGGTCAATTTACTCTGATTAATTCACTGGATCTTACAATTAAATGTCTACAAGTCTTTATTTTTTCTAAGAATCAAACTTAATGCTGTTCCTAGAAAAACTAGCAAAGGCTGTTCTGGGTTGAACACAGAATTAACTCTAAACTCAGAGTATTTCCAAATTTCTAATGCAGGGTCCCTGACAAAAGAATAAAACGTTTTCAAGCACAAGCACAAGCTACTGCAGAGACATTATATTTGATTTTAAAAAGGCAAAAAAGACTACACTTCTTAACTTTTTTTGTTTCTCATTTTTCTGAAAAGTTACAGCCCGTATTTCATAAACACAATGCAAACATGAAAGCACAGATAAGTAAAAAGCGACAAAATCCTGCAAAATTCCCCTATTAAAAAATAAAGCAGACTAATAAATTCAAGTTGTTTTGTTTTTTGTTTTGTTTTGTTTTTTCTATAGGTTTCATCATACCAGAGTTTTTCTTTTGCTGCATGGTAATGTTTGAAATCTATGCTGTAGCAATTCTACTCCCAATGCACACAAGTGCTGACATGCTTATCTGTTAAAGTTCTGGCAATGAAGTGGAGCAAAGTTCAACTGTAAAAACCTCTTGTCATTCAACTCCTAAAACAAACAAAGTTCCTAAAATAAAGAGCGTCTCATTGCACAGGAAATTGTCATTTTCTGCTACACAGGCCAGCTGCAATCAAAAATAGACGGCAGGATGTTGTTCTTGCATTACAACGCTGATGCCCACTGACAGCATTTTTCCACTTTCACCAGACTAGAGAGGAAACCGCTCATAAAACCCGGATGCAAATTACTAAATGGTCAATACATTGCGGTTAATTAGCAGGACCGGTTCTGGAAAACTCCAACGCCGTTATACAAGTCAATAGGGGGGTAGGGGGGGTCTTCTGAGAGGATATGCAAGAGGAGACCTCCAATAGCTGTGACAGAGAAAAATAGAGAGACCCCTGTGTGGGTGGAGGGAGCTGCGTCGAGGCAGGCAGGCTGGGACCAGTGGAAGAGGGAAGTCATTTTGAATATGCACCATGCCTCTGCTGCAGGCCTGTTGCCTAGCAATCAAAAATATTTACTTCCTAAAACTGTACACCCTTTTTTTTCAGATTCTGGAAAAGTGAAAAACAAGACGTTATCCGTCTAAAAAAATTATGGAAGCCTCCATCAGCCACGGTCAGGGAGAGATCCTGCTTGTCTGTAATGCTGATCGGGTGATACGGTGGTGTAGTGTAACCTTGTAACGATGGCAATGAGATGAAGGAAAACAAAAATGTAAAAAAGGGATCTGGACTATGAAACTGAACTCACCGGGTCAAGAATCTGAAATATGTATGTATGCGTATGAATGGGTCTCTGGCTATCACAAGAGGGCGCCTATTATCTGCCATTACAAGCGTATGTCTGTTACCATGGTAACCCATGCATCTTCTGGGTGGCCATGGGGTATTGTGTCTACTCTCTCAGAGCCTGCCAATAATGAAACTGGTCTGGGGTTCTTCAACAGGGTGAGCTGGTTTTCCGTGGTTTTGGCCCCAGCAGTTGCAGACTGGGACGGTTTTCACACAAATGCTCATTTCATTTGGGTAGGATTAGGTATTAGGTACGAGCCCGGAACGACACTGAGACTGCTGGGACTGACACTGAGAGAAAAGGGAAAAGAACTACGCCTAGAAATCTGACAGAGGTGTTTTAGCAGAGCGCTGATACACGAAAACAGCTGGAACAGAATGAATAGAAGAAAAAAAAAAAGAGGGAAGTAAAGTTAGACTGTTGGGTTAAAGGCAACCCAAATAGGATCACTGGTCTATTTGGGTTGGCCACTGACTGGGGGTGACAAGGATGCTAGTTCTGCACGTCATTTGCTAATTCCTTCTTCAAATGATGTAAGTTTGGCACTTAATGTAAAGACCTTTTTAAGCAAGTCTACTACAATGATACGTCACCTCTTATATAAGCGGTTAGGCGATTATTCAACACTGCAGTAGATTTAGAAGTAAAACATTTGTGCTTTATTTTTTCCTAATTTTTTTCACCTATTGTGTGACAAATCTCTGCTGCTTACCCCAAAAATGAAAAAACTACATCAAATGTATTTCATCAGAAAGCTTTTATATTACATCCAGAATGTGGGTTGGCATTGTCTTGCTGAATTAAGCAAGATCTTCTCTCAAACTTGCAGTTATGCAAACTGCGCTTTGCATTGGAATAGAATTTGAACTAAACAAACTGGTTCATAAGAAACGACATCTTAGCCAAGCAGAGTTATCTTTGTCAGTGTGACTAACTAAAATATATTTTGCTAATTTTATTCGTTTGCACTTCGCCATCCCAGTTTGCTTCCATTCTGCTCTCTTTTCCTTACATTGCTGGATAGACTCTTTAATGAGTTCAAAGAGGTGAGGCTATACAAATGTGCAAAACTTCTGATTTATTTGTATTCTTTTCTGACAGATGTATATAGCTCTATATTTTGGTCTTTTTTGGTTCTTACCTCCATCTAGGCCAGTCCAGGTGCTGGTCATGTGGTCCCTTTACCATTTCATCTGTTGTTCTTACCATATGACATTTTGTCTATAAAAAAGCCGCATGCCTATTATTCTAGGTTTGACACTTTGTCCACTGTGATGTATTTGACTTTTCTTGAATCAAACGTAAAGAACTCTGAGATATTTTGTCAGGTTTCTGAAAATATTAACAATAGTCAAGATAAAATTTCGCTTGGCTTTAATCTCCCAATATAAATGCACAAGCATATAAGCTATACCTCTCATGAATCAACTAATATCTCAATTGCTTTCCCTAAATGCACAGAAATAAAGCTTTTTTATCAAAACATTGCAACTACTAATAAACAAAAACAATTGAAAACATTGTGTTGTGGTATTTCTACCAAATTAAATTAAGCATTCTTTTTTTATTTCATCAGTCTTTTCAACAGTTTGAATCCCACTTGGCTAGAAAACAATAATTATGTTGTATTATTCTGCACAGAAATTCTTTCAAACACAGTGTGATATTCATGACTGAAAACAAAAACCATACACATATTTTTTTAAATATTTCATATAAGTTTCGATACAGTCTATGTGACAGACATTTTTAAATGAAGCTACCTATATAGAAATACAAATGCTTGCTGAAGAACCACTTTACTTGAAGGATAGCGTTAAGGACATGAGTTATGATCTGATAGATACGTTCTTCATACAGAGCAAGTGTGTGGTGTAAAATCAGCTGAGAAGATCGGACAAAGGCAGAGCAAACACACCCAGAACTGCAGCCTGAGCTGCAACAATGACAATTGGAAGGCAGACATTTCAGACACACACACACACACACACACACACACACACACACACACACACACACACACACACACACACACACACACACACACACACACACATGAACCATAAAAAAAATTTAAAAAGGGGAGAGGTTGCTCTGCTGCTGCAACACCCCATCAGCATACAGCTGTCTTGCTGAGCAATGCCACCCTTCCTGTGAATTCAACCCCCCACTCTCTACACTGTGACAGGAGCCTGAATCTGTCTCGTCTTTGGAGATGCAGAAAATCAAGGGCCGCATCACAAGGCCACCTAAACACAGCTCATCACAAATGGGCGTGCACGCGCCCCCTCCTCCTCGTGTTTCTCTGCCCATCCCGCTTTCTCTGCACCACCAGCCTGCAACGCAAGCCCGTCTGTGTCAGCCTGCAAAAGGCGAGGTGGGTGGGGTTATTTCATTTTTTTAGGTTTTTTTACAATAAAGAGCTGAAGTACAGGAAATGCAAACTCAACTTTGTCAATGCATTTCCAACAGACATACCTGTAATAAACTGGAGAATAGGACCAGCATCCCTGATAAATATCCTCCCACTCAGGGGATCAATAGGTAGCAGAAGAAAAAAAATCTCGAGCAGGGTTAAGAAAGGTTATTTTGTAATTGAATAAAATGGAATTCAATTTAGTTCATTTAAATTTGTTAAACATTTTTTTTTATAATCATATATGTCAGATGGCAATATGAACCAACCAGGCGGATTAGATTATGCTGAGCTATTAAAGTATTTTGGTTTCTCATTAAACCATTTTCTAAAAAATTTAAATAAAATAATGTGATCGTCTAAATGAAAGAGTCCAGCAGGTTAAAAAAACGTATTTATATATATATATATATATTTTATTTTTTTGGTCAGCCTCCTTGGCATAAACCATGTTTCCCTTCAACAAAGAAGATGCAGGACACCTTTAAGAAAACGCCTCATGTCTCTGTCTCTGCCTGCCTGCCTGTCACTATGGTAGTCCTCTCATTGTGCCCATAACCTCTTTCTTTTATTCTTTTACATCCAATTGCTTTCTGCACTCAGTGTGAAGCTTTTTTTTTTTTTTTTTTTTTTTTTTTTTTTTT
>JAVLVB010000635.1:3676462-3689380 GCA_032876305.1 Orestias chungarensis
TTTTCTCCTCTTGTCTGCTTGTTTCCAACGAACAAACCGGTTTTTCCCACTGTTTGCTGGATGCTGCTGCAGCTCTCTTCCAGGAATGGTCGCCCCTCTTGACAGCAGAGCGCTGTAGCAGCCGCCCCTCCCCTTCCTCCGGAGGCTCAGCTCCAGGCAGTGTCGCAGTCTGTCCACCTGAGGGCGCGCTACACCCGCTTGTTTGAGCTCATTTCTAAAGCAACGTTCTAAAACAAAGCTTTTGCAGAGTTGTTCTGCAACTGAATCTATTCTGTTTGCCTCTGTTTTTATGCCATGATTGCTTGAAAAATTAATAAATATTAGTTTAGGAGAAATGATGTACATTTAATCACATAACTCTTTACTAACTATATGATGGTGATGTGACAGCTGTAACATACTCTCCTCCCACTCGCATACACACACCCCCACACAACCCAGATCTGTGTCTCTATTGTTCAAACCTCAAGTGGACCCCTCCTTCACTCACTAGGCCACTACTCAGCACTAATGCAGCTATAATGAGGTTGTGATGTCCATGAGAAGAGGTACTTACAAGAAGAAGAAGAGTTTTCTGGTGTCGGAAATCTTGAGCCCCAGATAATACGTATGTGGTTTTTACACCACATAAGTATTTTGGGTGACTAAATAAACAGCAAGTAAAAAAGTGAAAATATGTTGTTGCTTTTTGTTAGTTAGTTTGTTTTGTTTGTTTTTTACATTATGTCCTTTGGAGAGGACATCAGGACTTTTGTTATGTCAATTAACCAGGAAGAGAAATCCGTTAAGATTTCACCTGCACACGTGTCATATATTTGACAAGCCTAGGTTGTCATCTGTAAGAGGCAATACAAATTAACAAAGTGGCATGCATGGCTTCATAGTTAAGGAACGAAAACATACGTCCACTAGGACAAGAATTAATTGCCATGTATCATTATGTACATGTATTATGTATATCATTAGGGTAAAATGAACCACATTTTTATAGGCACTGCATACATTTTGAAGGAAAATAAAAATAAAAATCTGGCAAATGTAATTTTTGTTCACTGCTCGCTACTGTTATTACCCTAAATTAAAACTAGTTCAACAAATTAGCTGCCAAATTTCATTATTAGTAAAGACAGCAAACAAATCATGAAAACAAAGAAACAGCAAAAAAGACCACCCAGGGTTAAAGATATGGAGAAGTTCAAAGCAGGACTTTGGTTTAAAAAAACTGCATCCCCAACTTTGGACAGTTGACAAAGCCCCGTTTTAGGCCATCGTCAAAAATTGTAAACAGCGTGGCAGACCTGCAAACCACAAACACTGAAACACGATCAATCCGGTATGGAATGCATACTTCAGAAAAGTAGCTTAGATGTTCGTGGTAACTTCTAAGAATCTGTTGACATTACAAGTATTAGAGTCTCCACTTTTATGGAACAAGAACTTTCAGTAGAAAGTATCAAGAATCTTGTTTGACTTTGTTACATCCAAGGAAGTGGAAAACGCAAACGTGGAAGAATCTGCTATGCTGGGATCAAATAATTTTTTTTTCATATCTGGAAAATGTTATGTTGTAGGAATAACAGAAGGGACAGGGAATCTGGTCAGGGATATTTGGAATGATGGAGGGAGTTAACACAGAGCGGTGCAAAAAAAAAAAAAACCCTGTGAGAAACCATACAATATTTTAATTTCAGAGCATGCAATTTGCATCATATGCTTGCTTACAAGAGGCTTAGACATAAACTAAAGGAACTCAAAAGACATATTGTAAGATTAACCTTAAACGGTTAATATAGACTGGTAAATATCAAAGCTCATTTAAAAGTTAAAATGCTCCAATAAAAAAGACCAGACTTAAAAAACACTAGGAATTTTTGGCAAGCTACAATAACGATTGTTACTGACTCTCAGTTTAATCCAACTGAAGTTGTTCTGTTTTACAAAGACTTTCGTCTGAACCTGAACAACAGTGAAAGGAAGTTCTGCACATTAGAGACTGACTACAAACAGTTTTCATGATTGTATATGTGCATATATTAAACTAGGGATGCTATTGTCCTCAACAAAATTGTTGTCAGTTTGATTTTGGCCCTGGGCTATATGCTGCATGTCTTTACCTTCTATTTCTGCCCTGGTTTCTGTCTAGCTACTGTTGAATTATGCTCAATTGTGAAATATTGTATTGTGTTATTGCATAAAATCTCGAAAAACACACATTCAAGCAATGTGACAAAATTAAGAAATAGCAAAGAAATGTAAACTTTTTTTAAACCCCTTCAACATGAGATTCACAAATCATGTATTATTACTCCTGAATCCAAAAAGACCCTGATTACTCTGTTCCTAATTTGGATCCAGGAAAGCACATCACTTGCATGCTGACACGCTCTTTCATTGCACTAGGGCAGAAAAGGCACCACCGCAGCATTTATACACCCTTGAGAACACATTAGCCATGCGCTGTTCCGTTTGCAGGCCTGCTACCTCTACAGACCCCATTAAGCAGCTGACATTGACAGACAGACAGGAGGCAGGCAGATCAGGGATGCAGAAAAAAAGACTGTCTGGTTTGCTGAGTCTCCTTTGACAAACTTAAAAAATTAAAAATAAATAATTCTGCATATTATTTGCTGCATACATTCATATTCAACTATTCTGACTTACGTTTCAGGTTAATATAAAAAACAATATTAATAAATATTTCAACTCCGAACTAGCAACCCCGGACATGCAGGTTATTACTCTCCTTAATTTACCCCACTGCAGCTGAAGATTGCATTCATTAGTTTAACCAGGAAGCAAGAGAATAAACAATTATAATTATCATTAACCATTATGGAAACACAACAGCAATACAAGGTAAAAGTGAACCTAAGCTAAGCTTTTTCCTAATTGATCTGTAAATTGATTATATAAGTGGAATAATAAAATACAGAAGGATAAATTAACTATTTTCAAATAATAAATAATCCTTTGTATTATGAGCTGCAGTATTGTATTTAATCTTTAGCCAATGAGGTGGAAAACATTCTTCACTGTGATGAAGCTTGTAGTCATCTTTTATTCAACACTGTAATTAAATTTTAATTAAAAAAATATTGCAAACAACATTTGCGATTGCAATTCAACATAAACATGGTAAAATGAAAAATATGAATATGTACAAAAAGAGTTGAAGACTTATGAAAGAAGATGCTTTCAACGAAAACAATTTATTACCTCCATAACAAGTAGAAACTTTGTAACCAAATACCACAAAACCATGATAGGAAACACTTTTTTCTTGCCTCATTCAGTCTTTTAGAACATATTTCATACCAGCTGTTTAGAGCTGAGTAATGCTAATATTGCAGTGAAAATATTTAAGAGACCAGGGGGATCTGATGCAATATAAAATAAACAAAAACATGATTTGTAAATATTAAATACATTTAAAAAAAATTTAATGTTTAGAGAACGCTTTTTACCTTTTAGGTTTTTTAGCTTTAACACGCCTTTTTTAATAGAGCTCAAACCCAATACAGCACTATATTGATTAAAAACAAAATATTTGTTCAGTCGTTGAATCAAAGTGGTCAAATAATTTCCTGTGCATAATATTTTACCTGTAAAAGATTATGCACCTAATCATGCAGGCTACTTCTTTAGAAAATGTGTCAATATGGATTCAGCTGCTTATGCAATATGTCCAGCTGTGAAAAAAATATGCTGCAGGTAAATATTCCACATGCATCAGTTAGTGGCAATAGTAGGAGCAACCACAGCTATTTCGCCATGAAGTGGTGGGCCAATTAAAATCCCAGAGAGGGGTCAGCAGATACTGCGCAGTCAGGTCACCCACCTTCTGCAGAATCAAATTCTCCAAACCGAATATGTGTCTCAGATTAGTCATCAACGGACAAAATACTTAAGCAAGTGTGTGAAGAATTAAAGATGGGAGTGTGCAAGACCCAATTTTAGTCACAGTAAATCAAATACTTAATTTGACAAAATTATAGCCAGTGACACTGATATTTGTTGTTAAAACAATTTCTTACTAATATCAAATTGTGTATGACCACTTCTAAATTTGTTTTTTTTGCTAACTGAGTAAAGACCTTTTTGTTGAGAAACATGAAACAACCTGAAAACATAGTTTTACGAAAAGAAAGTCACCCTGTTATAAACAATATTTTACTGCTTAGGTATTTTATATCTGGTCTTTATAAATTGAGTGGAAATTAACAATATCCGGTCTAAGCTTTAAGAATATCTTCTCTTACTACCAATAGCTTTTCATTTTTTTTATTGTTAATTATTAAAAAAATTTGATTTTCAACTAAATCTTTTGCTATTTTATATTAGCCTGACTCTTACATTAGACTTTATACATGCGCTTAATTAGGTTACTT
The DNA here is from genome assembly GCA_032876305.1 of Orestias chungarensis. Classification (NCBI taxonomy): domain Eukaryota; kingdom Metazoa; phylum Chordata; class Actinopteri; order Cyprinodontiformes; family Cyprinodontidae; genus Orestias; species Orestias chungarensis. The sequence goes on from JAVLVB010000635.1 coordinate 3,680,851, forward strand.
TGTTTATCGGTGTGCTGTACTACCTTTGGTATCTAAAATGGCAAATATGAATGTTGCTTCTTAATTTTCAAGTTACCAGTTACCTGTGCTACAAAAATCATTCTTAACTGAACCAGTTCTTTTAAATACTACAACCTAAACATGTAATAGCAATTCTGATTGTACCTGGAGGGTAAATCTGTTGTTTAATATTTGTTCTACTTGACTTCTACTTTGGACCCAACTTATCATTTAAAGAAAGAAAAACATTAGAATTTATGTGTGTTCTAGTGTCAGTAGATCCTTGACACAGTCTGAGTAAGAATATTCTAAACTTTTTGGAAACCTTTGCAAAAGAGTTCCAGCAGTAATTACTGTAAAAAGTGGATTGACATTTTAGTAAACCCTATGGTTCATGAATGTTATGTCACTTCATATTACACACCTGTAAAGGTAGACGTGTGACTATTTTGGCAAATTTGTTTAGAGTGTACATGTTGATGTACTATCTTGCTATCCTGTCGTCCATTGTGCTTTGTGATCAATATCTGCTTTATTCATGCGTTAAACGTGTGATTTGAAAAGGAAAAATAAGAAATGTGGTAGTTTTATTTGAATAATAGTCTCGATCTTCTTAAAACCAAATAATGGGTTATATCTAACTGTGTGTGTGTATGTGCTTGCATGAGCCACTTAGAAGGACAGAGAAAGTTGACTCATCACTTTTAGTGCCCACAAGGATCTCATTCTGATAAGGGAAGAAAAATTTATATCACCCTTGGCAAAAAGGTAAGTAATGTAAACTATAAATCGATAAAGTAACTGCTAAGAACACATGCAAATCTTATTAGCATAATGTTTTTAGCTTTTTTTTATTTACAGGAAGTTCCTGGAACTATAGCTTTCTGATTAAAGAACAAATACATTTTAAACTTATTAAATGTATCTGTTTTAAGGCATGAATTTAATATTAAATAATAATATTAAAATATTTTGTAGGCCTTCGTAATTCTCTAACATGTTCTCATTTAAAAGTCTTGTTACTTAAGGGACATTATGTCAATTTTCTTTAAATTGATTTTTGGCAAAAAAAAAAAAAGAGTACATTTAAAATTTTAATTTAAATAAATTTTGAGCTGAAACTCAAAATCTTTCATTTTTCTGGTAAGGGCTCTTGTTTCGAGGCAAATTCTTTTTTTTGTTGCAATGCTTTAGATGTAAGTATTTAGCTAAATATTTGACTAACTGAAATACATAAAGACATTTTTAGCTTTCAATATTACAGCTCTGAGAAGAAAATGCTCATGTACATATGTAAGTACATATCAAAACAATCCAAAGCAGAAAAACATATATTCCCAAGCCATAGTTGACAATAGTATGTACCCTGGTAACGTGCACAGTCTCTTAGCAGTACATGAGCTATGAAAAATAGAAACAAAAGGATTGCTAAAAAGTGCAAATGCATCACAATTATACATTCAGTCACCCTGTATTATTAAAAACTGTTCAAACAGACCTATTCTTCTTTTTGTCTCTATCCATGGTGCTGATGCTTTACAGCTAAACCATTGTTTTGTCGTTGTTTTTGTCTTTTTTTATAGGCAATTATGTATTGTTGTCATGCCCTAAGTAACAAATCTTTACCATAGGTCAGCAATACTTGCGTTCAAACACATAACTGAGTTCCCTGTAAAGCATCACAAGAATTATGTATTACTTAGATTTACACAAAGAGCACAACTATTACAAAAATGTATGTACAACAACAAAAAACAAGCAAATAAAAGGGCGCTTAAAAAATCTGAGGTTTTACTTAGAAGTAATTTCATCAACATATTTCTAGAGGAAGCCATTGTTCAATCACTAGCTCTATAGCAGTTCCAATGTATAATTCAAATTAATCCAAACTGTATTAGATATTACACTTGTTTTTATCAGTCTGAAAATATTTACCAATTAGAGCTGATTAAGGGAATATATAGGGTGACTGCAAATTTGTATTGACCAGTGCATTTATAGATGTAGAAATGATATACCTTACAAAAGTACCTTGCAGTTAGTTGTATGTGGTGGGAAATTACTGCTAACTGATTTCACACAATAATACGCATGCTGTTAACAGATAAATGTTTAATATAAACACTTCGGGCATTAATCCAAATAATAAAACTGTGGACTTTGATATATATTTAGAAATTGTCTTGTGTAATTGTACCACCCAGTATTATAGTAAAATTGGGGGGAATAAATAAAAACATTTAATTTGACATATGTTTATGTTTTTTTTTATTCTCAAAGTTTCAGTCTTCTCACCTTTTCTTCCGTCAGGTTCTGCAGCATTTCAGTCTCCCTGGAACTGTCGATCTGCAGCTGCAGAGCGTCGCTCTGTGCGAGGCTCTCAGCAGCACCTCCGGGGTTCTCTCTGCCGCCCGCCGGATTCACCTGACCGGCCTCTCTCTGAAGTGTCCTCTGGTTGCGGGAACTCCTCTGTCCGACGCTCAGCGCGTCGAAATCAATAGTTTTACTGTCAAACGCGTCTTGGACGCTGCAGAACATGCCGCCGTATTTTTGCCGGGGGACCTGATCGGCCGTCCCGGGTCGGGCGAGATACACCGGCAGCTCCTCCTCCACGTTCGACCTTTTTCCTCTGCGCTCTGCCATCGCTGGAGATCCTTTCCAAGGAGCGGGAACGTGGAAACTAGTGCTGATGTGATGGATGCGCTTGCGTGAGGACGCAGGGGTAGAGGAGCAGCAGCTGAAGTAAGGTGTAAAGGTGGCGCTATAACGTTAGATAAGGAAAAATACAAAAAATAAATAAATACACAGAAAAAAAAAGAAAACTTTTTGTTGTTTAGTTTTTTTTTGTTTTGTTTTGTTTAGGTTTTTTGGGGGGATGAGATTGATCTCTGCCCAGAGCATTATGACCAGGGGGCGTCACCAGGAGTTTGGGGGAAAAAAGTAATTTAACATGTTCTTAACTGTTTATTAACATGAGCATTCTTTTCAATGGTTTAATGCCTGCCAGAAAATGTTGTTGTGCAGCTATTAGTACCTTAGGCTGGATTAAATGACTATTTTAGAGGATTTTTTACATTGGAAACATTTGCAATTAGGCAGATTCAAGGGTTCCAGCTGCCCCCTCTGTCACATGCCAATGTGCCAATGGGCCCAGCACATAACTGCAAGTTGCCTACCATTGCATGTGTTGGTGGTGAGTGTGGCTTCCGTGGAAGGCACTTTCAGTGGTCAGTTTTATTGACTATTTACCAAACAAATATATTTCTAAATGTAACAGGGATTCTTCAAACCACAATTTAAAATGTTTTAAACTATTGTTCTTGTTGTCAACCCTCGAACAAAGTATATTCACTCATTTATTTGCATTAGAACCACCTTTGTATTAGAGTGTACTTTGTCCACAAAATACATTATAATTGACTGCCAATAACACAGGTAGCAGCAGAGTAGCAGGAAGGATTTAAAAATGTTGTGGAGGTTGTCAAGTTGAGAGCCAATCATACTTTTGGGGTGCCAACAAAAAAACAAAAGTTGTGAAAAAAAATGTAATTTTATCATTATGTCACCATGTTGGCTGTCAGAGGTCAGGGGGTGGTTCAGATATACAGGAGTGGCCCGTGTGGATAGGGTGGATTGTTTTCAACAGCAACATAAATAAGTTACAAAATTCAAAAGTTTATTCAACTCATTGTTGTACTTTCAGCACCTCTCTTGCTTGCACCAGCAATATTGAGTATAACTCCACCAGTGACTCCTTAGTGCTACTGACGCAAGCACAGTTGTGACAAGATTACATCGGCCAAATGGGTGACAAGCAGATCTTAGACTGAAACACTGCAGAGAACCAAGTGTCTGACCTATTACTCGGTAAAAAGAATTAAATCACTGACTGACTTGGAATAAGAACATGCTTTTTCCTGAAACTATGATTTATACCTTTTTTGACATTCCAGTAAACAATAAATTAAACAAGTAATAATAATAATAATGATAATAGTAATAATAATAATAATAATAACAATAATAATAATAATAATGAAGATGAAAAGCAACAATATTTGTTACAATGATGGTTCTTTGATGTATATATCTTGGACAATATCCCCGGTTTGAAAAACCTAAAATATATTTAAAATTATATATATATTTAAAATTATCTTTATAAATATCTAGATGTGTTTTAAATGGCATGTGTTTAACATAAAATACAAACAGAAATCAAATACATTCCACTTCAATAAAAAAAAAACACCACTTACGACACAAGGGGACATCTGTTTGGGCATAAATGATAATTAACTTTTTTTATATGCTAATTAACTTGAGGTCCTTTTTGTGACTGGGTTTACTTGGGTACGTATTTTGTGAATGTATGTGTACAATGAACCTAACGTGAGTTTAAGGACTTCAACAGGTCCTCTGGCAGTGCAAAAAGGATTTCATTTGGTTTGACAACTATACTGAGAGCTTAATAACACATATAACCCAGAGTGTTAAGTAACTGGGAAGACCTCAAAAAGAGCACAACCTCAGGTTCTATCTAGCAAAACATCCTCTCTCAGACGAAAAGCTGAGATCTTGAACAACTGCGCTAAAGCAGGGTTGCATCTATAACCTGCAGGAGAGTGGCTCTCGAGGACGAGGGTTGGAGAGCCCTGCTTTAAAGCGTATCCAGATACTACTCACACACATATATGTTGACACTTTCCAACTGAGCTGTCTCTATACGATTTGAATTTGATGTGAAAGTAGAATGACAGCGCTCTAAGGTCACACAGAGAGTGTGTATCCTGAAGCGCTGCTTGTTTTTTCTGCTGTTAGGGCAGAGCTGTTGACTGGAAGGCAGGGTAAACTGAACCACATTGACTCTTCATCTTTTGAAAGTGCATGACATCGACAGTTGTTTATTTCATATTTCTAGGACACTGTCAAAGTCTCTATCCATAATCAGAAAATAAACTTTCCCAGCTGTGCACTTTTTGACGAACACAACTCTGTCAGCCATTGCTCACTGCATAATAAAACTCCATCGATGATGCTCTAACCTAAAGCAGTTTTAAATGACCTGTGACCGCCTGGTGGTAACAGAACAGGATACCATCCCCATCTACATTAAAAATGGATGCAAGGTGGGCTAGCTAGTAAAGCAGATGTCCCATAAACAAAAGCTCTCATGTTCCACCGGCTTAAGTGCATGTTCTTTCAGGCACAACTAAGACAGAGTTTGGCAAAATCACACCCATTGCTCTTCCTGGATTTGGTACAAGAAGCCTTACAGCGGCTGAGAGCTTTGAGGAAAGAGGTTTATAGGCCACCCCTTTCACAGACATGTCGTTGAAATTTGATTCAAATTGAAGGCAGGAATAAAGGAGGTTTGACAAGTGTGCTTGGCTCACTGGGAGAGTGATAAGGCATAAGGACAGTAAACAATAAGTCTGAAGGACTTGAGGGTGTTTGTGCAAATTGCAGGTTTGAAATGTAAATTGTCTTGCTGAGCCTAAAGAATGTTATAAAAAAAATTACAAATAAATAATACATTTTTGATAGTCTGATTTTTTAATATTTTATATTACAGACAGACAGACAAACAGACAGACAGATAGATATTTCCGTGCTCCAGCACTCTGGTATCAGATTGTTTAATTTAACAGCAGTCATTCTGCTCTGCTGACACATTGTTATGAGCAGGTAAGTTGATTCTGGTGCATTGGACAAGGGATGTATCTAAAAGTTGCAGTTGTGTTCTAGTTTGCTGGTGTATTGTGTTTTGTTCTTTCTTTTTATTAAGGCCAGCTATCATCATAAGGCAGATGCTAACGGGTAACTTAATATCTGTGGTAACTTACCACACAGGGTCAGGATATATGTCATGTTACAACCACAAATTGCATATACAAACCGGAAAATTGTTTTCTGGTCCAACCAGTTTAGAATTTGGTATAAACATTAAGTAGGCATGGTTCTAAATCATTCTTAATCGAGGGGAGTCCAGTAATGGTGTGGAGAATATTTTCTTGGTACACTTTAGATTTCTACCAAATTTATCAAAATTTTAATTTTTGTCTTGTCCGTGTTTAACATTAAATGACACGATAATCACTTGAGAAATATATAATTAATTTATTTTTGCTTTCGGCTACATAATTCTATTGGTTTCAGATATATTTTTAACATTTTTATATATCAAGATATATTATATCTATGCAAATTGGTAAAACTCAAGTGTTAAAAAAACAAATCTAAAGAATACATAATGAAAGCCATTCTGGATAAATTATTATCATGATTCTGAAAGGGGAAAAGTCCCAAAAACACTGATACTTTTCTTCCTATTTTGCTTCCTTTGTTCATACTTTTCCAGACCACAAGAAACAATGAACAAAGTATGTAAATGTTGAGCATAACAACAAAAAATACTGATTTATGTTGCTGCTTTACTGAGATCATATTTTATAAATAGTCTTAATTCTGTTTGGGGATTCTTGCCTTTAATAAAAAAGAAAAACACCAGTGACTGTGTCCACTGGCTGAATACAGTGGACTGGGCAGCTGCATCCGCCTGGTGGTGTTTGGCTGCTGACCAGCTGCTCCTCAAATGAGGTTTAATTGCATCCTAGGATATGCATGATGTAATTTCAGTCTGAATCTCAACTAAGTATGTATGTTTTCTCAATGTTTGGGGAAGCAGGAGAACCATGGAATACCCTTACACAGCAACAACACAATTGCAAGGACTTGCTCACTCTAAACTGACAAGGCTAAACACAGTACCTCTGCGCCACCCTAAAGCAACTATGTCAAGAGCAATTAATGTGCTCAAGAGGAAAAATATGCAGAATCGTTGTAAACGTAGGGGACAAAATTGAATACCTTAGAGACAATTTTCAAATTTCAAACTTTATTTCTCTCTTTGAACTAGTTGTAGAAGGCAGTTATTTAGTCAGTCCATATATTGCCCTATGCATGAGTGTTGATTAGATGGAATGATGATAAGGGACAATTAGGGTGTGTTTGTAATGGTGAACATGTTTAGGCTGGGGACGTCTCCAGCAGAAAACTAGTTTTAACCTTCCCATTCTTGTTTTGCTTAGCTGGAAAGAACAGTAGGTGTAAACACTGGTTTACTGTAATAACTAACATTTAGAGGCTACATTGGAGAAAAGCACAATGTTTTTTGACAGAAATATTTAAACACTGGGCTTTTGTTTGATGGAGTTGCAATGTAGTTAATGTAGCATCTACACTTTATTTGTGTAGAAGGATGCGTGGACACATGATATTTGTTTTCCCAATATCAGTTAAGCATATGATTGAAGTCTCCCAGATGGATTTTTCAAAATAAACCAAAAAAAACTCCAACTTTATTAAATGGGAAGAGATGACAGCTTATTGGCAATAATGACATTTGATACTAATGTTGGGTAAGAAAATAGTCATTTTCAAATAAAACCATGGAAAGTAGGATGAATGATTGGAAAATTTAATAATCTTTCCATAAACACATAAACTTGCAATGAGGCTACTTAAAATGGAAATACAACAAATTAGGTTAAATAATTTCCATACATATTTACTCAAGTAAATACCACAGCATTTGCAGAATGCTTTCAAAAGTATCGATACCCCGTAAATATGTCTTCAGTTTGTCACAGCCACAAACTTTTGTGTATTTTATTGGGAGCAGTGTAACACAAGGCAGTGGCTAATTCAGCTGTGGAAATGTAACTAACCTGTTTAAAATTTCTTTTTTTTTGGATAATAAAACTTGGAAAGGTGTGACATAAAGACTGTTAAAATATATCTTCATGTTGACAAGGGAGTTCTATAGTCTATGAACTTGGACTCGGAAGAGTGTTGAAAATAGCAAAACTGTGGAAGAAGGTTCTTTGGATGGAAAATGTTACCCTTTTTTGTCAGATCTTAAAATGTAAAGTATGGAAGAAAACATCCCACACCACCATGAACACACCGTTCCAATAGTGAATGCATGGGAAAGTAGTGGTAGAATCAGGCTTTGGGAAGGTTTTTCCTTCACTTAACTGGTTGTTGATGATAGCAACATTAATGTGCCTAAATATAATCAAATTTTGATTGTTTGTATAAAAATAGAAATCACATATCATTTTCTATCCACGTCACAAATATGCATATTTCTGTGGTTCACATGAAGTCCCCTAAAATGTATTCAGATATGAGGTTGTGACATTAGCAGATGTGAAAAATCTTAAAGGGTAGGTATACATTTGTAAGGACCTGAATATCAACCAGGTTAAATCGGTTTGTATGGAAATATAAATAATAATAATTTAAAACAGGATACTCTGCATATCCTTTCTATCCAGCTCTCGAAGAAGGCGGACGCTTTTCTCTCTGTCTCCCGACCTTACCCTTATCTATCCTGCTTCAGCCCTGTGTTTGTGTCTTTCATTCTCTTTTGGAGCATCTTTTTACATATCTTCCGAAACCAAAAATATGGATCTGGTCAGCTGGTCTCTCAACGCAATTGATCAAATTTTCCTGACGGGAAGAC
>JAVLVB010000635.1:3696633-3725996 GCA_032876305.1 Orestias chungarensis
TCTATCTATCTATCTATCTATCTATCTATCTATCTATCTATCTATCTATCTATCTATCTATCTATCCATCTATCTATCCATCTATCCATCTATCTATATTATTTTTTGCAAAAACCCATTACTACACTTACTAGACAATACTCATCAGAATAAATCGGGACCCCACGGACGCACAACTGGCAACACGCAGAACTCCATAGATGACTTAATAAATGAAACAATATATTTAAACTTATAAAGACATAGTAAATTGTGTTTACAGTAGGTTTCAGTTGTATAGAGATGTATCTGTTATGGGTATCTTTATGTACATTATCATACTGTTCAATTCCTGGTTAGGAATATCTACTATAACACCAGATCTAGCAATATTTTAAACTGAACTACCTCCATCCTGACCCAGAGGTCAGTATATGTTGAGCATTTTTGCTTTGACTGAGCCTAAATAAGGATCTTATTGACACACCTTTGTAACTTTTAGCGACAGGTCATTTGTAAGCAACATCATTAAGTATTTACTGTTTTCAGCAGCAGAAATTACCTTTTCTTCTAGATCTTTAATCTGCCTCCTCTGGATTTCTGTCTTGTCCTCAAGATCCCGAATTCTCTGTGGTAGTTTATAGAAAGCAAACATACAAATAAAGCAACTCCTTCATAAAAGTTTCTCAATTATATCATCCAATGGCTAGTAAAAAAATCTAAAGTAACCTGGTGGGCCTGATGCAGCAGCTCCATCCTCTCTTGGAGAATCTGGCAGTCGTACTCTCGACTCTTCCTCAGCATCTGCCTCCTCAGCTTTTCCACTGCCATCCTCAGCTCATCCTTCTGAAGCTCATTTAGAGGCTCGCCGTACTTTATAACCTTGTGAGAAAGTAACAACAAATATTAAAATAACGATTGTATCAAGACCTTTGTTGTTGTTTTTTCTTAAATAGGGTTTATTTCAATCAAAAGGGGCTTCAAGTAATCACAAGATTCTGAGAACAGCAATCTAGACTCTATAAATTGAAGTGATTTCAAAGTTTCTACAATGATGGCATTTATTTTCAAGGAACTGTGTAAGAAGGTAATTTCACATTGCCTTGACTTTCAAAGCTGATTAGAGATGCGTGATCACAAAAACACATTCAGAACTGAATAAGTGATCATAATTTGTGATGCATGCCGTGATATTTTCTAAACCTTAATACTTTAAATAAATAGGGTCACATAAAATAAGATGTAAAACTAACCTTTTCCTGCTGTAGGGCATTGTAAAGTGTGGCTTCCAACTCCTGGATTTGCTGTTAAAAAAAAACAAAAACAAAACATATTTGTTTACTTATAGGAACACAAACAAAATCTAAACACATTAAATATACAAAACCCCATCCTTCATTTGAAAATTACAAAAATCTTGAATTATTCTACATTTCTCTAAGCTTTTGCTTCCTAAGAGCCAGACTTTTGGTTGTCTCATTTGTCTTAAGTCAATGAGGATTTCCAGAAGTTTAATTTAACTCTGAGTAGATTAATTTTTTGGCCATTGGTTGGGAGCACATAATTATCCCCTGTTTGGAACGTCGTGGTAGAGGACTTGCTGCCGTGTTAAAGGACAGACACAAATGCAGAGGAATGCAAACTGGAAACTACACCTTTGTCAAGTTAATTTGCGCCTAAATATTACAAGTGTTCAGTGGAGGATGTACAACTGAGCAATAATAATCGTGTCTCACATAAGCTTAGCCTCCGAAATCTAGGTGTACTTTTGGATAAACCTCTTTCATTGGAGTGTTTTTAATGACAAATGTAGACATGTTGCTTGAGAAATATCTCCAAACTATGGAGAACTATGGGATCCACCAGTGAATTGAGATGATAATTCATGCTTTTTTTTTACATGACTGGATTATTGCAATAGACTGATAAATTGTTTCATTAAGGAGCTTGGTGATCCAAAAATCTGCTGTCAGATTACTGAATCATGCAAACAGAGGAACCCATATAATCCCTGCTTTAAAGACAATTGACTGGATGCTTATGGATGTTTGGTTTTGAAATTGCATTATTTTGATCCAAAGATATACAAAAGCTATACAGTTTTGGGTCATTATATTGAAAAACATTATTTCCCCTTACTGGCTGCAGAACTTCAGGAGACCAAACTTTATAAGCTGTGTTACCTATACTGTGAAATTTAAAAGACTAAAAGTCAACTACAGTAAAGACATTTTTATTACAATAAGCCTTTGTGAGACTTGGCTTATATGATGTTTCCACTTCACACTGTCATTTGTTGTAATTAACTTCAAGAACTGGAAAGAAAATGGGTGAAAAAGAAATCAACTTAAATTCAAGAAATTTTTTAAAGATCTCCAAAAATTGCTAAGTTTAGGTTTGCAAGAAATTGTGACTGCCTGGATTAAAAACAAAAACAGCAAAAACAAAAAAAACATACTATTAGTTTAAAACAGTTACACTAAAGAGTATCTGTGAAGCAAGAACATTTACCATGTAGGCTTGGTCCAGATTCTGCTTCCTGTAGTCCAGCTCTTCCTCTAGATATCCTTTCTGTTTACAGAACATCTCCTGCACACAGAGCAGATTATTCACATAAATTAGAGGGGTTCAAATTAAATTGTCATACAATTGATTTATTTTATTCACGGCCAGGTGTAACATGAATTAAAGTAGAATGCAGGAAACATGTTTTAGAATTTCAATGATGTCCTTACACATATCTTTTAATTTTGAAGCATTTGTAAAGATTGGATGTAAATAAAAATTGTTTTAAAAATGTGACATCGCCTTAAGTATGTGCTTAAATCATAAGATTCAGTCATTACAGGTAAAGCCGATTATGTAACGAGGTGATATATTTAAACAATTTAGTTGAAAAAAATCAATTGAACATTCATTATTTATTAAATATTTTTTTGTTTTTTGCAATTTCCCATGACTCACCATTTCTACCTCAAGATCCATCATCTTTTGATGCAGCGCTGCCTCAGTCCCTTCTATCTGCTGAATCCACTAGAGGACGACATTCACCCAAATTTTACTCAGTCCAACACAAAATACAGAATGTACAGGAAGTTGCATCTCAATGAGGATAAATTTGCTTCTTTTTACCTTTTCTGCCAGTGACAAAACCGTGCTTGCCTGAATTATTGCCACTTGCTCCTCATTTCTCAAGTTCTGTACATAAAAGGAAAAGATTGAGATGATGCACTATAGCAATGCATACCAAACAGTTGAATTAAAGAAAATTTACCCCGTTGTCTCCCAGTATATCTAGTAGTTTGATAAGATCTGGTATGCACACATCCTGTGATGAAAAATACAATCAATAACAAGAATGCAAAAAACAGGCTTGCTTTATTTTAAAAAAAAATGGTTTATCATGTTCCGTCCCACAAGTTCTTAAAACGCACCTTGACTCCTTCCTTCATGCAGTAGATCTGCAGCGCACTGACACCCTCAGAGAACGGGTGCATCCTCAGATGGTTAAAAGGTGGAGATCTCCTTTCACGCTCCTACAACCGAAACACACATTTTAATCCAAACTCTGAGAAAGTCACATTTTCTTACATGGCTTAGAGTATAACCACAAAGTTCAACAACTTTTGATAGGATTAGATGTTTTTTGTTGTTGTTGTTTTTAACAAAATAAAACCATAATAGTGAAGCAAGCCCTACTAGGTCAATAACTTGCACATCTGCAGTCTCTGAAAAGTAACTCCGTTGTATGTCTATAAAGAAATTTTGCCACAGATTCTCTACATTTTGGTCTTTACTTTTAGTATGCCAATCTAACAAATTATGTCAAAAAGAAAAGCTTTCTAAAACTCATAGCTTAGGACTATATTTTGTAACAGAATTCCCTGCTGTGTTTTTTGGTTTTCATTATGCCATTTAGTCACTAATTTTCTCTACCAAACCTCTAAAATATTTTGCATTATTCTAAAAATGGAGTATATTTACTTACTAAGTGATTTCTGATTGCAGTTAAAAGCCATGGATTTAATTTAGGGGCATCAGAGGCCCAAAACAAAGACAGTACTCCTACCGTTGATCCTAATAAAAAAGATTGCTTTCCTAACTAAAAGTGAAAAAGACCAGTAGTAGAACAGAAGAAGTTGACCTGTCCTTGGGCGTTTTCATAATGTGCACCAACTTGCTTTTGCTTTCCTGCATGTATAAATTGCTTGGCCATAAAAACAGAAACTTGTTTTTTACTAGTTTCCCACAGGATAAGAACTTTTCTCGTTGAATCGCAATTCTCTTGTAAATGTGCTGTTACTGTTTTGAGCACACATATATCAGATTATCTCATACAGTAAACATAACATTTAACAAGCTGCAATTAAAACAAACAAACAAACAAACAAACCAAAAAAAAGAAAACAAGTGCTTCAATTTGAGTTTGTAGGACTTGTTTCTTGTGCAAGAAATGTGAGATCCTTCAGGCTAAACTGTAAGAAACCTTAATCAAGCTAATGTAGGAAACATCTTTGTCTAGAATACTAGGTGACTCACCTCCAGTTCCAGTATCCTAAATTCCAACAGCTCATTTTGGTCTCTGGAGTCTTGAAGCTCCTCCTGAAGCCGACTGCATTCCGTCTCCAACTTATCCACCTAGAAAAAGTCAAGTTAATAAATTAAGAACAAGTGAACTTGCAACAGTTCTCCCAAAATTGTGGCTTATAATGTAGTCGCATGTCATTATCAACAGCAAAACAAAAACAAAAAAACTGTAAAAAGCTATTTTTGGAAAACAATCCAAACCTTGTCCAGCAACTCCTGATTTCTTCGTAAGAAGAGCTGCTTTTCTTCTACCCATTTGGAGTCCTAAAACACATTAAAAAGTAGAGGTACAAATTGGCTTGCAAAGGTTTTTTTATTGGTTTTTTTTCATCAAACGATAGTTTAGCAAGGATAAAAACTAAAGCTCAAATGGAAATCCAGTTACTTACACTTTAATCCTGTTTTTTGAAATTAGAAATTTGAAAGTAAACCTAAAGTACACACGTTCAAGCCTAACTAAATCCTTGCAGCGGTGTGTATGTTTTTGCTTAAACACAAGGTTTGGAAATAACATCGAGTCACACCATGTTTACTCTAAGTTCAGACATTTGGAATGTATTCAGGTCTTACTGTTTATCCTCCTCCCCAACCACCTCCTCTATGTAGGAATATAGCCTAAAGTGCAAAGATGATTTTCCAAGGCAGCTCTTTTATAGCCACGTAGCAAGACTTGCAAATGCTTTTAGCAGCACCTTTGTATTTCTCACTGCGGGTGTTGGCTATTTTGATGCCCTAAATGCAATAAATGGGGTTCACAGGGGTTTGGTGGTTGTGAAAGCCAAGGCTTACAAAGACAGTAGATTGCAAATGAAAAGTGTAAATACTGTTAGAGTTAGATGTCTTTTTGGGGCTGTTTTCACATGTTGTGTGTTTGATGCAAACCCACAGAATAATAAAAAAAAGCCTCTGACTTCATTGAGGAATCTGAACCATACGTACATATTTATCGCACAATTCGTTTTCCAGAGGAAGTTCATCAACATTTAGTCCTGTGTGCATCATAGTAGCAGTTTATCACTCCTTCCAACAAATTACAAATCCTTGTGGACAGGCATTAACAACTTCCTTGAATGAATGGTAAATAATAATTTTAAAAAAAATGTTGAAATGATTCTCAGAATATCAAAAGTTAATTGATTTCGTTCTCATATTTTTCATTACATGTCTGCGTTATTGAATAATCTCTCCTAGGTGGACGTTAGCTTTTACTTTTACTAATCATACTGTTTACAGGTATTCACAGTTTTTTTTGAACACATAACACAATCATTTTCCTGGCGGGTCTGTCAGAACTGGATCGCATTGGTGCCATTGTAACATTTTCGGTTCTAAAATCAGCGCAGATTCGTGCAGGTTGCTTGTGTCTTTATGTACATGTGAAAAATCCCACATGGCTGCCAGGTCCAACTCACTCCGACTTGACGCCAGACATAAAGCTAAATCTTGTGAGACGCAAACTTTCACAAACTTGGCTGCGAAGTAAACGCGTAATACGCAAGCAGAATTAATTATGTTGCTCTCACCTGTCCCTTCAAAGTTAGTTCCTTCTCCAGATCCTCTATTTTGGCTTTATACCGTAGCATATCTGCTTGCAGTTGCTCCTGAGCCTGAAACATCAGAAAAGTGTTTTGTGTAGTAAATTCACTTTTTTCAGGAAAATTGCTCTGTTTTCAGATCTGTTAGAATGTGGAACTGCGGCACAACATTTTTTTGTGTGTGTAAACACGTGTTTTGACACATTGTGCAAAATTTTTGTACGTTCAAAAGTAAAAAAAACAACAAAAAAAACACTTTTGTACAGTACTTGAACAACACATTGGAACACTGTTTATTATCATACATGATTTGTTCTTCTGTTTTGTAAATCCTCTGCAAGATTACTAAACACGTTCATAATTCCTAACTTCCACCCACAGTGATAAAAAAGGACTTTTTAGTTTAACATTAGAATACCTAATGTTACATAATACTTAATGATATTCATTATGTAGAAGCTACTTCTTTATCAAATATCTCGATTGCACAAAATGTAATAAGAATCTGCAGATGAGATTACCTCTAAATTCTCTAAACGTAGCTGCACTTCACTGGTTTCTTGTTCGAACCCCTAATGACTAATGTAATTAAAACTCTATTACTTTCATATATTCTTTACTTAGCTTTTCATACTTAGACTGCACCTGTGCATTTGTGGCTGCTTTAAACTTTCTAAAAGATAACCGAATCAGCGTCTTCTGGTCTCCAAAAAAACAGACCAGATTTTGTGATAAAAGATAAGAAAGAAAACACAAGATACAGAATTACATTTTTCCATAATACCCCCAGGAGCACTTCAAGTAGTTTTTAAAAACTTAAAACTAACTACAGTATAGCACAGGGAGTATTTTTTTGTTTGTTAACTTTATGTCCTAAAATGTGTTTGCAGGACCCCTGCATTACACCTTTAGAGAAATGTAATATAAAAGAAAAGGCCAGGTATCATTTTAGAGGGCATATAATCCAAAAACCCAAATAATATAAAATATAAACAACCCACAGGCTTTTTGTTGTGTTTTAAGAATTAAAGGTCAGTATAAAACACTTTTCTGATAAAAATGGCCCTTTGAATCATGCCCTCAGGCTGCATTTCTCCTTAACCGCCAAAACCAATCTTTCTACTTCAAACAATTTTTGTCCAATGTTACCTTTGCTTCCATCTCAGCGTCCAGAATGCCTCCCTTCTGTTCCTGCAGCAGTGCATAGGCCCGTTGCAGAGCCTGATATTCCCTGGTCAGCTGACGAAAACGTAACTCAGATTCCTCATTTGCGAGACCCTGGATGGAAAATGGAAAAGAATACGACTTTACATGACCTATATATCACAGATTTCAATGCTCCTTTTAACATTAACCAGGTTAAATTTATGAACACAATGTCATACATCGCCCATGTTCTCGTCGGGAGTAGCTGGGGTTCTGTCCATGCGAAATGACGCCACCGAGGATGACTCTGAGTCCATTGACTCTTCATCATAGCCAAAGAAGGTATCTACTAATATGTGTCTCTGCAGAGAAACAAAGACGTATTTTCCCAACCATATATGCTTTGTTCAAATTTGTCAGTAGATTTATCGTTTTTTGATTGTAACATTTAGCAAAAGGAAACACCAACGCATTGTTAAGCATGTTTAGCTTCTTTTTTACCAATATTCATTATGGTAAAAAAAACCAAATGTATTTATTACCTTAACTGGCCTTGAACTTCTTTTATGCCTCTTCTTTCTCAGCAGTTTTTCACGATCCTGACGGAAAAAGGACAGGTAAAAGAACAAAATCACGCCACAGCAATAGTTGTTGATAATTGATAAACACTGAGTAAATGAGAAATTTTGTCGATATAAAAAAATATGTGCACAATTATTTATCACTCAGCAACTACAATGCCATATTTTAACATATTTTCAGTATTTTAGACATTTGAAATATATGTTGGAATGGACAAACCTGGCAACTTCATAATCAGGTTAAAATCAGAACGGTTAATGCGCCTCTTGTGATGTTATTGAACCAAACAATAAATTAAAATTCAGAGTCGAACCTCGATTAGACCATGTAGTGGAAATCAGGCTTTATTACCCAATTTCATTTTTGAAAAATACATCACACTTGATACTATCTTTCAATTAGTTTTTCTTTTTTTTGTCTTTTTTTTGCCTGTTAAATTTATTACATTACCATTTTGTTGGGGAGAATTGTTTTTACAGCATTTAAACTACAAGTTGATTATTTTACAGGCCTGCCACTAATGGATGTAAAAAAAAAATGTAGCTTGAAAATACTAATAATAATTTTTTCCCTTTCCAAGTATTACTTTAATATTTTGAATGCCACATTAATGCTGTTAAATTTATGATTTCAAACACAATGCAAAGTAAGAAACACAAGTGGAACAGTAGTTGTGTCAATGTATAATTTGGCAACAAAATATTTAAATGGGACTCAATATAAACATTTTAAGGTCTTGAGTAGACATGTGCTTACATCCTTGTTTGTTTTAAAATGCACTGCTATACAGAGACAGAATAGATTGTTGTACAAGTTGTTTTTCTCTTTATGTACTACAGATACGGAGAAGTTGACTTATGATGGATAAACCACTTCCAAGAAAAATCTGAATAAGTTCTGCATATTTGTTTCCCTTTCCCTTCTCAGATGTAATATTTTAAGCTTAATGGCATATTTTTATTAGCTATTATAAGACAATCATTATTAACATAGATCCATTGTAAGAATGAACAGACAGACAGACAGACAGACAGACAGACAGACAGACAGACAGACAGATTAATACTTTTACAGAAAACACACCCTTGTCAGCTCATCAATAATGTGTTGTTGCTCCAGCACTTGAAGTTTGAGAAAGGCTATTTCCTGGTCATCGTGTGCTTGATCCAGGTCATTAAGAGACTTCAGCTTCTTCAGAGGAGGATGGGAACCTATCCTCTCCTTCTGTGCATACACAGCAACAACAATGGTCACCATATGGAGTAGTCGGCTAATATTGACCCTGTGTGAACCTGCTTACCATTTCAAGGTTCTCCTTCATCAGGCTCTTCAGTTTCTCCTCTAGTTTCTGAATAGTCTGAGTCAAGTCGTCGTTCCTCTTATTCATCAGCTTGTTCTTGTCCAGCAGGGGCTTGCACTGCTTTTCGGACTCCCTAACTCGCTTTAGCTGTTAAAAAAAAAAGTAGTGCGTTTAAAATGGTGACTATAAATGTGCCACAGAAAAGGTATTTTAAATGAGAACACCAAACACTGATCTGTTCAACTTTCTATCTTGTAGAATAATCAGCGAGAGATTTTGGTATTTATTCTTTAACTTCCTCTAAAGTCAATAGTTTTCCAATACTTTGCTGGGATTTGGGCCTTGAATAATTTAAGTAATCACTTTGAATTATGACTCGCTGAAAAACACATTTTTAACCCTGTCTATAAATATTCAATAGGAAGGAGATTACTGCTGTATAACAGTCACTCCAAAGCATTGATTGTTTTTATTGAGTCTTTTGGAAACTACTTTGGGAGTGTGGGTTATTGTCCACATGGAAGAGCCATTTGCGGCCATTCTGGTTGTTTTAAGAAGTTTCCTCAACATTTCCACATATTGTTCTTCACTAATGATTTTATCCATTTCAGAAGTAAAAAATAAGAATCAGTGAGATAACATCTGGAAGTTGGGGATTTAACATGTTGTTTCAAGGCATGTTGTGACCTTGAAGAAAGTACGGAAAAAATATTTTACATATTGTTCTTTATCAAATAGAAGGTTTAGTGTAACCTATCCTTAGATAATAAGTCAAAACATGCATTCTATAAGTAGAAAGATTTTTTTAAAATACCAGTTCATTTCTCTCATCCACCAGCAATGAGTTGCGATCCTCCAGCTTGCGTATGGTTGAATTAAGTTCAGCAATACGCCGCTGATTTCTCCTTAAGTCCTGAAAAAAACAAAAAGAAAGACTTAAAATACTTAAATATTCATAATTTGAGTTTTTATATTCAGGAACTAAGTATGTTATTGCAAAGCAAAAAAATACATTGAGTACCACGTTTTGCAGAACTTTTACTAAATCCTTGAACTTCTCATTTTTCCCCCATTTAATCACAAACTAAGACCTATTCCAGATAAACAGGAAGTGATGTAACATGGTGAGGTTAGGGAAGAAAGAGACATGAGGAAAATGTATTTTTTTTTAAAGGGGAGATACATTCATATTAAATTATCATCAATGTTATTCCTCCAAGTAAAACCTGGAGTGACCAGCTTCAATTCAACTGAGAAACCAGGCAGAAAGCCAGGGTATGATGTTTCCAGTTTGCCATGAGCCATGATGGACATAACAGAAAAAGTAGTCAATGACCTGACCAAAACTGAACCTAAAACAAGATAGAAAATTATCACTAAAGAAACTAGTTGTAGTGTGCAAGAGAGTAGAAATTAGGGTCAACGTTCACCTTCAGTAATAGCCTTGAGCCAAAAAGTTAAAACCTCTAATAGTTTGATTTAAATTAGCATCTATTGTTTAGTCAGCATTTATTAGGAAATCGTAACAAGACTTGTAAGAGGTTGATCACAAACACTCACCTCCACTTGGACTGAGTAGTTTTGCAAAGAAAATGTATTTAAATTCTCTTCATTTGATTTTCATAAAGACGTTCAGCCGTTGAAAGGTGTTAAAAAGTAATGACTCTGGTGGGCTGAATACAAACATGACCCATTTTTCAGATACTTATGTATAGTACTTCTAAATCTAACGTGTCCATGCATCAGCTGGAGACTCAATTACTAATGTTTAACTCCTACAGTTTTTGGGTTAGGGTGGCAGAAAAATAACAAAAATTAGGATTTTAATCCTAATAAAATTTGAAAATTCTTGCATTATGTCCCTCTCTTATTTCGTAACTGTACAAGACAAAAATTTGAGGTTGTACAATAGCCCAAAATCATTTATTATTCATACAAGGGTTTTAAAATGATCATAAATAAACCACAAATGTTGAAAGAGATGGAAAAAAAGACAGTCATCTGTCAAAATATAAGAAAATAACGAGAAAGATTTAAGTGGGGAATCTTGCTGGGGTTCCATAAAATGTTACTATTAGTTCAATTCAGAAGAACATGTTGATAAAATTAATGGTTTAACTATAAATATACAAATAACAGAGATATAAATTTTGGGGGGATCAACTGTGTTTACATATTCAAAATTAAACAACTATTACCCCAGGAAGGAATTGGCTTTTTTTGTCATGTCTTGCCTCACAGGCATAGTCCTGTTTTCTTTTACAAAGCCAAAGTCTTTAAATGTAATCTTATTAAATGATATTATTATATATGTTGAATCTTTAAAAATATATATTATTCTACTATCTTTTCTTTGAGGTATTATGTTACTGAATCCTTCATTTCTGAAAAGCCAATAAAAATCACAGTAAATCAGCTTTTTATTAAAATTCTAATAATTATTTGTTCTGCTTACGGGGCTTCCACAGTGCTCTGCGCCATCGCCAGCTCTTCCTGGAATTTCCCTCTTTGGACTTCCCAGGCCGCACTCTGCCTCTTTGACGAGAAACAGTTGCTCGTCCAGTGCATCCTTCTGCAGCTGCAGCTTCTGAAGGAACCCGGAGGTCGAATCCAGCTCTTTCTCCAAGGAGAAAATGGTGCGGTCTTTAGATTTGATTTCATCCACCTTTTGTGAGAGAACGAGGAGAAATTGCTGTAACAAATTGTTGACTGCCAAGCCTCCTATTTTACAAATAGATAGAGAGTTTATTATAAATAACTTTGTTCATCTGTTTGGGAACTATTAAAATACTGGCTAAATCAAAACAGTATAATATGATACAGCTCAGGCTTTTAAATGCTTCAGTAGTTTCTTTGTGTAAAGAATTACAACTAAATCACTGGGTCTATGCATACCAGTCTGCGGATATCTTTCTCACTGTCCCACTTGATCTTAGAGATTTGTTCCTGGTGCTGCTGATGCTCGACCCGCAGGTCCCCAGCCTTCATTTTGTCTGCCTGGATCATGTTGCTCAAAGCCTCGTCGGTCTGTTTCTTAGTGTTCTTCAGCTCGATAACCTCCTGTAGGAGTTTCACTCTCTCCTGGTCGAAGAAACGTCGTGCTTCTTCTCTGGCTTCCAGGGTCAGCGCTGTGCGCACCTACAAAAAAACCCAAAAAAAACTCCAAAGTTCACTATGAAAAAAGGGACATCACTATGGTCTCGATAAATTCCTTATTCATCTTATTCCTTTACCATTAATTATTAACAGTAATAATTTATCTTTGTCACTGGACAAATCACAATGTTTTGTTACCGTATAAACTAAAATCTGAGCTTCAAAATGAGCCATGGTGCACGTAGCATAAACGTACTTTTTCTCCACTTCCATCTCGCATGGCATTCAAGGCGGCTTTGAGGCGTTGGTTCTCTTGATCCTTTATCTTGGCATGGCGCGCCAGCTCCTGCTCATGCTGCCGTGTAAGGTTTTCCCTGAGAGCCTGTAGCTCTTTCTGCTTTTCCTCGTGCCATTTGGCCCGCTGCTCCGTCAACATGGCAGTGTGCCGATGCTGCTCCTGCTCTCGCACCCGCTTCACCTCCTGCACCTTGTCTCGTTCCAACTTGCTCACCTGTAACAGATGCAAGAAAAAAAAAAAGGATTGAAATATTATTAAATTTAGAAACTATCATAGTCTACAATGATGCATGGACCTTGGTGATTTTTACCTTGCATTTCTCTTGGTGTAGCTCTATCTGGATGTCCGTAAGCTTGCACCTGAGATCTTCATTGGCTGCTTGTAAGGCAGAAATCAGGGCTTCAGGCTTCTCGCCCTTTGTGCGGCCTTTTTTAGCCATCAGTGACACTCTATAGAAGCACTCCTGAAGCTTTCATTGAGACTTTAGAGATTTCCAGTTCCTTCTCCTTCTCATTCTCCTGTTAGACTAAAGGGCTTGGGTAGTGGAGAAGAAAGAAAAAGACACAAAAAATTACTAGAAAATCCACACCTTTAATAGTGAGTGTTTCGTTAATGTATTAGGTATAAAGAATAGTAAGTTAAATTGTACATACTAAATTGAGTTTACGTTTATAGCGCTTTTCTAATCAAACCGATCTCTCATAGCGGCTTGGTTAAAAAAGTTCAGATATCTATTTATTAAAAGTTTAAATTTAGAAACATAAATAATTCTATTTTATTTCTTTAAATTTGTTATAATTTTAAAAAAAAACAAGAAAAACAAGAAATTAGAGAGCATTTCGGTTTCCAGATCTGCAAAGCTGGCAGCTATAATTGCATTAAAAGCTGAATTAATAAAATACCGCCCAGGGGGGGACTTCATTATAAATATATTTTGGAAAACCTTTCAAAATCTTCAACTGTTTGTTGGTCTAAGGATGAACAGTTTTAATAAAATAGAGGTATTTGTAATTAAGGTAACAGCAGTCTGTCATGACAAGATCAACATTTCATGTTCACAACATGTGAGTGATCAAAAAAGACATCAGAAGATTGCATCGATGTTTTAGTGTCCGCTTTTTTGTTTCTCGGTTGGGGTCATTAATGCCAACAGGTACAACTCCAAGTTCAGAATTAATTGTGCTGATGTTAACAAAATAACAGCTATAGCTGGGATTGTGAATTAAATCATCAAAACAAGATAAAAGGTGAGAAAGTACCGAGTCAGATTTACATAGTAACTTGGAAACCAGTTCTTAATCACTCAAAAGGAACCTTGAAGCGAATGGGTGACATTGATTGGTGTGTGAGCAAAACTTTTTTGTGTGTGACCAGAAGATAGATATTTTAAAATAAGATGACCGCATTGAATTGGCACCCTTTTAATTTTGTAATACCTGCATTTCCTTTAAGGGATTTATGTTTGCACAATCATCTTGATCGGTGTCTCGTCATACCTTGAGAGAGCTCACTTTCCGCTCTGTTTTCAGGCAGTCTTGCTTACACATCCGGTCTAACTTTGTAAACCACACACTTCACTTCATTTTTTTTGACATTCATCTGTAATTTAGTCCTTGAATATATAAATACATAAACACATTCACAGATTTGTATTCCTGCTATTGAAGCTTTGTAAGTTCTCAAGATTGAATTCTTTCCCAAAAAAAACACACAGATCCATTCCCCCTTTCACAACAAAGTTACAAATGTTTAGAAGTAAACCAACTTGCCTTTAGTATTTGATATGAGCACATTAAAGTAAGTGAGAAGGAATATATAAAAAAAATGAGCATATTAAAAAACAAACAAAAAAAACAAACTTCAAAGGTCTTGCAGAAAAAATAACCTACATGTAGCTGTCATGGAATGCCTGTGTGGCATCTGCAAAATAAAGCAAGCTTGTGTAGCAGTTCTCACAAGGACAGGGCTCTGAAAATATATAAATACCATAAAAACAAACAACAGACAGAGGTATCTTTGAAATTGGATATAATGCAACCAAGATTTTTTTTCACCCATATTTGGCTCTTGTTGTCTTTGATTTTGTGTTAAAAATTCATTTAGGTGCAAAACGTAGATACAAAAAAGAACAATAATTGTGTACTTGCCATGTAGCAAAACATAAAAAGGTTTGGTTAATTTAAACACTGTGGCATTCGAACACATACAGTGTATCAAGCATACCCCTTCAAAACTAGTTTTATATATTTTTGTATTTTTCTAGGTTTTTATGGTTCATATAAAATTTCAAGAGATTTTGGCAATCGTTTAATTAACACACCGAGCACAAATTGATACTTTATTTCATATTATATTATATTGTGCATATTTAAATAGGATAATATATAATATTTTGCAATAGGCTTTAATATTTACCTTTACCAAATAAGATCAGATACGGATATGTCAGCTGTCAGCTATGTCTGTTAAATCATGCGGTTCTAATTCACTGCACCTACGGGTTTAATACACACTTTTAATTATCGATTTCTTAAAAGTTATCAATGAAGGCGTGATGCGCGAGTCAGTTTTGAAAAGCAAACACAGTGGAAATCAGGTAAACATTAGGAACATATATTAATGCATGAATGGGAAGAATTTTAGGAAGAATTTCAGTTATATACAAAACAATTTGTTTTATCGTCAATGACTTTTAAAACCCACTTCAGACCCAAACCAAATTTTGCACAAAGTATTCTATGTTTTCTACAGTGCTGAAGAAAAAGAATAAGCATCAGAAAACATCTGAATCTGAACTGTGAACTGCCAAGATAAGGAGTTAAAGGGTGACTTAAAATGTTGGATTGCAGATTAAGGAGAAAAAAATATATCTATTTTGGATTAATGGATCTTCAAAAATCGCTCATAGCCAAACCAAGTATTGGCTGTAGCAACATAAGTATTGCATACATGTTAAACATTGTGTTCCCAGACCGTTAGATTATAGCAAGACTTGTAGCTTAAATACAACATATTTAACATCTATCAAACTAATATTTTTGTGAAAAGAAAATCAGCTTAATTATTATTTTAGTATTGATTACATCACCAGTGAATTGAAAATAAAATACTGAAAAAACAAACTGGTAAAACGAAAGTTAACAAGAAAGAAGCAGCACTTACAATGTGGAAACCATTTTTACAACAACAAAGTTTTAGTAAGTGGAGTAAATATTTATGTTTATGATTTTATTTATATTATATTTATATATTGTCTGAATGGTATGTTTGACCTAACTCATTTACCAACAATATTTGCTGGGTATTTTAAGCCGTTTACTGGAGTCATATGTGTATTTTGAGTCATGTGGCAGTGTTTGGGATTACTACAAAACATAAACATTTGACTAAAAATTGTATTTTGGATAACGTTAGTATTAAATCTTGAAAATTAGATATTTCAGCTTAGCTTATCAACTGAATTTTACATCATTCCTTTTCGATCGGTTTGTAAACATATTTGTAAGATTTTAATAAAAAGCCACAGGTTTTTAAAAATCATCTATATTTAGCCCAGATCAGATGATAACAGCACAATCATGCAAAGCCAATCATAATTCACACCAACCACTAATGCTGTATTAACCTACATTTTATCCACGGAAACCGGATTTTTCTCTGAAAGCCTGGTTAGACAGAAATATGCTGTAAGGCCAACTCAATCTGAGTAGCTAACAGACTTTGGCAAAAATAGGAAACACTATGCTGGTTCTACAATTAACACACTGATCTTGAACAAAGTCCCAATCTGAGTAAACTGCTAAATGTAGCCTGTTTTTAACCTAATTTTAGTATTAACCCTTTAAAATTTATGGCTGCTGCATAGAACCCCCCCCCCCCCAAAAAAAAACAATAGTAGATGGTGGAGAAAAAATCGTTTTGAGACAACAGAAGAGCAACAGTTGCTCAGATAGCCACTAATTTAAACCAAAGTATTTGGAACACCAGTTGTTGAACATAGAAGATATTGAAGAAGATGAACTACAAAATCAGAGGAGGAGTCACTACTGCTAACAACAACAAAAAAACAAAAAAAACTAGGCTAAAATGTACACAAAAACAGTCCAAATAAGGCCTAAAATCATCAAAGAAAAGATCCATTCTGTCATGTATCAAGAGCTTAGGCTTGTGGTAAGGTCGGAGATGTTGTCTTGGCACACTTAAACCCCTTTATTAGCTTTCGACAATCTCAAAATGAATCAAGCTGGTAAAACTGATTGTACAGTAAATTAGCCCCCACTCCAATTCATGTGGTTCCCATTTTGATTTAGGAACATAGATAAGGTTAAGATGTTTTATATAAACATGAAACCACACTCATAACCCTTGGGTTGTTTCTTGATTTTAGATTGAGAAAATATCTGGAAACTTTTTAATTCCAACAGAATAAACTGTCAAAGGATCTGTTACTTTTTAATTTCCAAATCTGTAGCAACCATATGCTATAATGCTCCCCCCTCATTCACTCAAAATAGACAGAACCTCAAGTGATCGTCACAAGGTCAGAACTAGATTCAAATTTTACACATTGGTCTCCTGATTATTCCAAAACTAATTGCAAATGGCTTATTATAAAACTAAAATTGATTCAAACGCAAAGAAGATACCAAAGATCACAAGGCAACATTCTGGTGGCCTTACGAAATCCCATCCTAAACAAAACAATGCTTTTGGTAACTGATATGATTTGAGGATGTGTTTATTACCATTTATGTTACAAATGTAAAGGCCAGAGGTGGCTTACAGAAACTATAGTACTGGTTGACATTTAATATTATTTTACACAACGTCAAATAAATGCACACAAACCATAAACTATTACGGCTAAATACTGTCACTAAGACCTATACAATTTTGTATCAAGCCCATAGTGGAGAGAACAATTGCTAGAAGTAAACATAGCTTAGATGTACGTATCATGAAATACCATTTTAAATGTTAAAAATGTTACAATGATAAAAACAATTGAATAGTAAAACAGCGTACTGAATAGAAGGTATTTTAAAGACGTGGCATTTTTAAAAGCTATTCTTCCAGTTTCAATGATCCCCTTACTACTTGTTGCGGTAGAATAAAAAAATAAAAAAGGGAACCAGTTGAACAATAAATGCGAACATCAACTGAAAATGTCAGTGCATGAAAGGGTAGTGCAGCTTATGATGTCCTTTTTAAAATAAAGGTTCATTGAATTCAGGGAGAAACTACACTCATAGTCAGGAGTGGACAGACATTTCCTGACCCATTTTTATCACTCTTGGCTCTGAACATGAAATGTGAGCGTACATATAAAATGCAGTGCAGGGAGAGCGTGTTTGTGTAAATTTATGCATCTGAAATCGTGCAGCATGAAGCACAGTGACACCATGACCCACTTCTGACTCCACAGCCTATTTTAAGTGTTGCTGCAGGATTATCTAGACAATAATCAATGGGTGATGGGTAATTAAGAGTGCAATGCGGGTCGCAATGATTTGACCAAAATCTCACTAAGGAGCCTATACTAATTTTGTTTGAGGTTACACACTAACTAGGCAGGAGATTTAGGCTTAACAATGACTATGAACAAATTTGGACATTTTAGAAGATGCTTTTAATACAAATATCTTATAGTATTACTTGCACAGTCATAGGAAAGCCCATTGACTGTCCATGGTGGGTTTAAGTTGTTCACTGACTCTAAGGGGGGAATTCTAATCATCATCTAATCTATAATTTTGGAATTTTATTCCAACGAATTCAAACATGTAAAGCAATAAGACAGTAAGGAAGATAATCACATTTCAATGTTGGTCCTCTGAGCAAGTGTGCTGACATGAATGCCCTTAAAGTTTGAAAATAATTCCCCAAGAATTCCTAAATGTTGCTCTATATCTGCCCGTGTGACTTGATCCGACAAATGGGGCCCAGGAAAACTGAACTAAAGCCTGTTAACATGTTTGGGTGAGTTCACACAGTAAGGACTACAGCAGCTTCAAGAGCTACGAGAGATATACGCATCAAAAACATTGTGTATAACTGTTTAATCCCTTTTGTTAGGCTAGGCTTGTAAGTCCAAGTGTCGGGAGAAAGAATGAGGAGACACCAACTTCAAATGGCCTTAGGTCCAGTGTGAACGTAGTAATGATTTGGGAGTTACTTGAATGTGTTATTAAGTTCAAAGTCTGCTGACAGCCCAGTAGGATGTGGATACTTCGAAGAAAGGATGTGGTAATGTGGCAAACTGAAATTCAAGAATGGATCAATGTCGTTATTAATGCAATATGATTAAGGACTATGTCTGTAATACACATTGGGTACCAATTTCATTGTTCTTTAACAGCAGATACAGACATCTTTAGTGAGGCATCCATGTGGCTGTAACTGCTCCACCAACTGTCGCATTCGGTACTTTTCCATCTTTCAGCTATTCAGGCAAACAATCAGGATCACTTAGTTTCCTGGTAATCCTGGTTATGCAACTGACAAACCTAACTTCCTGCAGACTGATAGAAGTATTTCCCTAAACTAAATGAGCAATTTAAGTTCAATCAATCTGGATGTTATGATGTAACATGGTTCAAAGTCTTATCAACTCGCCTTAACAGTTGGCGGCTTAATTTTTGGAATACGATTCATTTTGAGCCAAGATACAGTTTTATAACCATTTTCCCTGCAGTTATAATCTCAAAGCTATGTTAAAGCAGATGGGGAATGAAAATACTAAGGGTTTAAATCAGCGATACAGCTCGTGTTGCCACAGTTTGACAATGTCCGAAAGGTTGCAGCTTTTAACCATTGTTATATTTTAATGGTCATTTATTTATTTTTTCTCTGTAAAGTAAATAATTAATTAATGATAATGCACAAATGATAAGGTGGTGGCCACTATTCTTTAGCTCATTAGTCAAATATATAACCAAAATATAAATTGTGAACGAGATACCCGGTGTTTTTGATTTACTGTATGTACGGAACATTTTTCCAGTTAACCTTTACAGTGTAACTATTGTAACATCAAAGAACTAATGAAAACATTTCATTATGCCTTATTTGTACCCATTCACAATTATTGTATTTATCTGTTATATATGGTGAGGCTACAACACAGTTCACATAACACATGGACTATATACATATTTCAAATGTATTAGAGTTCAAATTCAACCCATCAAACAGTTGTTGAAATTGGTCATACAGCCCTTCCCCCACCTGTTGCCTAAAACTGCTGCTCAGCTACCAGAAAGAAGGTTGTTACAATTTCTCCTCACCTACAAGAAAGACATATTTGAAAACTACGGTTGTAAAGTAGACTAACAAAACTACCCAAAAAGACTGACTTAGATGTCTTTGCAAATACAGGGTAACTGTGAAAACATGAAAAGCAATCACACTATATCATGTAAAAGGTTTTTGTTGTTTACTTTTTGATATTTCATTGTTAAAGTATTTATTGTAACTGAATTTGATATGTAGTCAATGAGGCTCATAGCCCACAGGGCCAGTCTATTCGCAGCTTGAGCTTGTGATACCAAGAAAATGTGCCATTTGCCCCCCAAAAGTATTTTTTGTTGATTATTTACTTGCTAATTTTAGGATAAAATGTACACATTGTATTAAAAAAAAAACACATATGGCCTTGCATTGTAGGTGGATACTATTTTTGAAATATTTATTCCAGTATGGAATATTGTAGAATTAATCATATTTTTTTATGTCTCACTGGCTGTTTTAAAGTCTTTTTTCATTTGTTAACACAAATGTACTTCACCAGTATGTCATGTTTATATTTAAAGCATTTAAAAATAAAAACACATGGAACAACAAAGTTGCCACAAAAACTTAAACAAGAGAGAGATAAAGACAATTTAATCTCACACTGGGTTAAAAGTAAAGCTGGGCAAAGTATCGCAAGTTCTTCACAACACATCCATCTTCCATTCTGTACAACATAAAAAGTATGAGGTACAAATATAATCAAAGAAACTGGACTGAAGGACCGAAACAGGCTGCAATGTTTCAGCCACCAGCTGCACCTTGAAATTGGTGAGCATGTTGTAAAGTTGTTCCTTGCTTGATATAAAATATAATCTGATTGTCAGTAGATTTTGGTAGGATTTAATTTAAATCCCCAATAAATGAACCTCAAAACAAATTAGTTTTTGGTTTCGTTTTCATCAAAAGTGCATTAAATGCAATTTTGACTGTTTTTTTCCATCCTTTTTTGTGTGTGTTATGAATCTGCATCTGGTTTGTTGTTCAACATTCCCAGCGTATGAAAATGGTTTAAAGAAGCTCAGTTTTTTAGTTATTATTATTATTATTTTTATTTATCTGATTTTTTTTGTTGTTTTTTGTTAAATGCAAAAAACCACTAACATTTCAGTTTTAACCAATCAATTTATTGTCATGGATTCTTGCATGGTATATTTATTTTTATTTTTTGCTGCTGACGTCTTGTTTATTAAAGGTCTAGTGTTAACCACAATAAAAGTTTTATAAGTGAAAAACATTTATGTGAAACTGATGTTTACAATTTAAACAGGCTTTGTCATCAGACAAAAAAAAACGTCAGAATGGCCAAGAGACAAACGTTTAAACCAGGAGCTTTACGACTCTTAGTTTGAGAATCTCATTACAGATCATCCATAAAATTCTAAATAAAATGAAAAAAAACATAATCATTCACAGTGAATGTGATAAACTATACGAAATGCAGAAAAATGTAATAATGAGTAAATAAACCGAATAATACCCGAGTTGACCTCTGACTGAAGATCAGGTGTGTCGATTTATGATCATTACCAGGTGAGCAGACTTTAAAAATAAACACAAAGACTTAAATTGATTTAAATTATTCAAACAAAGCAGCTTCACATAATAAACCAGCAAATCTTGGTAATAAGTCTCAAACTGTCGATACATCTTCATCTCCCAGCCTTTGCTGTAGAATATGAGCAAGATCTATAAACACTGGACTGGTGTCCCACATCAGTGGTGACCCTGAAACCGATCGCCTGTGTACACCGTGCCCCCCCACCCCCAACCAATCATGTTGTCTGCAGGCTGCATGTCACAGTGCAGGCCCTGGCAGCCGTCTGTGGAAACAGCGTTGACTGCAGCATCACTGCAGCATCCTCTGGAGGATGGCGAGCACCGTGTTGCAATCAGGCGAGCGGAAGTTGCGACCACACGGGACGTTAAACATCACAGCCGAACGTTTGCTTTCGGTATTCTTCAAGATTTGTATTCACGTAATAAATGCAAATCTGTTTTTAGATGCAGGCAAAATAGAAAAAGCATCGACGCGACGTGAGCCTCGGTCGTTTGGAAAGCCCGGCCAGGAGCGCAGAGAGAGGTTGGATTGGGACTGCCGGTGCAGGCCGGGCAGAACCACGAACACCGCTCGCCTCTAGGTTCGTGTTCACGATGCATGGCAACGATGATGATTTCAATATCTGTTGTCTTCTTGTTTCGAGGCTCTCTCAGTTATTAAATAATTCACGTGCAAAAAATAAATAAAAATGATTGTGATCCCGACCAGCAGGCCCTGCTAGTCCCGACTAACTCCCAGTTCCGACGAAAGATTAAGCATAAACACCCACAGTGACTCACCTCGAATCGAGTGGGGAATCCTAACTCGTCCACGCCATCTTCCCTTTTTGTAGCTAGGTATTATAGATGTTGTTTTCGATTTGTTTTCTTAAATCGCCTTCCACCGCGGTGATGACTGGAAGAGCACCAGCAGCAGCAGCAGCAGCAGCCGACAATGAAGCGTTGATGGCCGGTCCTGATGATGCTGGCAGCCCCGCCCTCCTCCGCATGCAGCCCGGATGAGCTCACTGAGGTTTCAGCAAAACGCAAAAAAAACACGTCGCATCCTTCTTGAAAATGTTACCTTACAATAATACAACTTTTTTTCATGCATAAAGAAAAAACAAAAAAAAACAAAAAAAGTTAGATTTTTTTTTTTTTTTATTATATATACTTATTTTATTTTATTTAGAAACACATTATTATTTATATTAACGACTTGGGGAGGGAAGCACAAATAAGGAAGCAGCATGCAGTTATAATAAACCAAAATATACAAATAATTAACAGTAAAGCTGTTGAGGACAAAAAACAAACAAGAATATATTGAAACAAAGACAGGATAAAAAAAACAAAAACGTAACACTACTTTTCTGGCTAAAACAATTGGAGGTGTCAGACATCTGTAAAAATATCCTTAAAAGTACTCATTGATGCAACTGTTTTTTGGTTTGTTTGTTTGTTGTTGTTTTTTTGTCAGTTTATTCCAACCTGACGTATTTTTATTTTACAAATCCTATGTCTGCTACAGTATGTCATGGCCGTGTTTGACACAATCACGTGTCAGAATTTGACAACAGTTTCTAAAGGGAGAGTATAAGCAACAAAGGTTACAGCATGTTTTATTTAAATATACTACTAGAAAATAACTGTTGGAAAGATTTTGGAAATATCTGTGGGGTGTCAAATGTGCCTGGGTTAAAGAGCCGCCACATGCAGCTAGATTGAGCAAATGGATTACATCATTCCCCTCTGTTACGCAATGATTAAACCACAGAAAAGTTTTGAAAGCATCTTACTTGGGTTACCAATAAAAATGGTACAGATTGTTGGAAATGTATACAGTTAGAAGAGACAATCCACAGTTAGTGATGATCTGGGGAACCCTTTTATATCCCAGTGTTGGTCCACACTGTTGTATCTAGACCAAAGTGCAGAAATGTCTCGAGAAATTTTAGAGTATGGGCTTTAATTTGTCCTGCAGGTTACCAGCCCACACTGTCAACATTGGCGACTTTTAAATAAAAGGTTGTTATTTACTACACTTCAGTAAATCTTTCCTATCAATGCCTTTATTTCTTTTTTAAATCACTGAAAACTATGAAGTCTTCAACACATTTTAAATTCATTTAGATGTGTGTGTTTTTAATAAATTAGACTTTTACCTGATACTTCAGTTATGACTGGGGTTTGCTGGCATTTTAAATTTGAGAACAAATTTCATGTTACTAATAAAATAGATAAAAGTTCTGCTACAACAAATCCTTTTATATATTCAACTTATCTGGGCCTCTTCAAAACATTAATTTTATTTGAGTAAAGCGTCACTGGTTGCTCGAACATTTTTTGAATAATGTCAAAATTATGCTTAAATCTGACATTTTGGGCTTCATTGAAGACAATATTTCCTGAAAGTGCAAAAAAAGAAAGCTGTATTACAGGAAGGGTTAGGGTTAGAGCACTCAATTTCCTGCCCTTGTTGTTTTAAGAATTACTTTATTCACAGCCTATGTTTGCTTCAAGTACACTAAATATCATTAGCTTTCTAAGGGGTTATAGACAAGGTTTAAAATTGTCCTGGCTTAGGTTGGTTTAGGATTCCCTGAGCTATCTGCCTTGGCTTCGAGAGATGTGAAACATTGCTTTTCAGAAACATGCAGAGGGAGCAAGGGGGTGGGGGTCATCTAAATGTGCACACACACCTGTCACAACTTATAACTGCTAGCAGCGGTGCAAAAACTATGGTGTGTTGTAATTCCATGTTAATTTCTTTATAGTATGAGTTGGTACAATTAGAAGGTATGTTTTCTATATATTGTTTCAAATCTGTGCTACGTGTGTCCCCTTTTAACTCTAAGCACATTTCATGCCCTTACAAATCACTTGAAGTATTTTCTTTGGCTTTGGTGGAAATCATTGTGTTGGTTTAAATACACTCTGAAATATCCTGTTTCAGAGAGCCCTGAAGTGACAGATACTGCCACCCAAAGGTTAGTAAGAAAACTGTGGATAATAAAAGTCCTCCATGTTCATCTTTTTTTTTTTTTGAACAGATAAAAATGATAATTATATAATTTAAAGGACAACCAAACAAGGGTCAATTATGTCATAAACTAGCACAAACCCCACCAATGCATAATTGTATCAGTCCGTTCATTTCTGCAACAGTCCAAAAACAAAACAAAAAACAAAAAAGGCTGCTTGATACTTTTTCTTTCTAATATTTCAGGTCACTGAGTTGTAAAGTGTAACTAAACTTTAACTATTCTTTTCAAGAGTAAAAATTTTTTCAATATATTGGAGTAAGAAAAGATGGTAAATATAGTACATTTTGCAGCTTTGAACAACAAGAATTAATTTTTTCTCAAATTGTTTTATTTTATTTTTTTATTGAAAAACTGTTTCTTTCAGGATTTGATGACTCCTATTTTAGTACTGGACTTCTTTAGGGGTTTTGTTCTGTCTCTGATATGACTGTATGATTTAATGACTGGGATTGTTTTTTTTATATATTACATATTTATTTTATATATGTTACATATTTTATACATGTTACAAGTACAGGCAGTATATTTTAGAGATAGAATAGACAAGACATATCTATTATATTTCCTTAAGTGGCAATATTCAGATGTACCAATAGGAAACTGACAGGCAAGTGGTAACAGGCAGAATTACACAAGGCTAGAGAATAAATATAAAAAAGCCAACGACTGAGTAGGAGCTGACAGCTCTCTTTGCCAGATCTCTTTGATTGACCTTTTAAAGCATATTTTGTACATGCCGTAATACATTAGGTTGCTGCTGTACAATTCTTTTTCTGGTTGTGTCAACAAACAAATGTAAATCATAAATTGAAGGATAACCATAATTGATTGTGCAATGGATGTTGGTTTTCTGCAAAGAGCAAATACCAAGAACAGTAGAAATATCAAATGAGCTGGTGAGAAATCCCATTCTGAAGGAAGATTCCAATAATTACAACTGAAGAGACGAGATCAGTGGATCTGACAACTCCAGGAAAAATCAAAATATTAGTTGTTTACCAATACCGTAAAATAAGCAAAACATACACAGTATAAAAAAAAAAAAAACAGTAGTTGTGCTGGAGGTCACCAAGGGAACTCAACTAAACTAATTAAACATCCAGTTTATGAGTTGTCTTACTATGAAACGATTCTAAAGAGAGGGTCAGACACTCATTCTGAGCATATACATGTATTACTAATATCAGGTTTTAAAAATCCATTTGTCAACCATGCTCTGGAATAAATGTTTAGGGAAATTGTAAATTCATTGCCTGTCTTACATCACGGTATAGGACAAGCTTGATAATAATCTTTCACTATGTTATTCTAAAAATTGATGGATGGATGACAGACAGACAGACAGACAACATTTAAGACTTCCTTTCCCAGATTAAGGACAGTCCAATATGACATAACTGGAGCTGCAAAGAAGAATATGTTAAATATCTTTTTTATGTTTGTAAAAAATGATGTGTCCTTTTTCT
This sequence comes from Orestias chungarensis, assembly GCA_032876305.1. NCBI lineage: Eukaryota > Metazoa > Chordata > Actinopteri > Cyprinodontiformes > Cyprinodontidae > Orestias > Orestias chungarensis. The sequence goes on from JAVLVB010000635.1 coordinate 3,722,499, forward strand.
CTGTTCTTCAAAGTTATGCTTTACCTTGTTTCATATAAAATCAAATACACTGAAACTTGCTTTGGGTGGAGGAGTGTAAATACTATTGAAAGGAACTATAACTATTGGACTAGCCTTAATGCCTGCCTGGAAAACAGACCCCTTAAGTTCAACCAAAAATGAAATATTTACTCTTGACGAAGTACATAATAGAAACACAGCTTAACTGCCTATTTGGGTTTTGCGAGTTGTGTATATATTTTTTTTCACCCCTAGAGATCGGGTCTAGGAGGGCAGTATCATCTAAATACCTCTGTAGGTGACAAGATGGGAAACTATACCCAAATTCGGCTGTGTAAAGAGTGAATAAGAAGGAAGATGGAACTGTCTCCTGTGGTGCACCAGTTTTTGTTACAGTTCAATCAGAATGCTTCTTTCTCACCCTTACCAACTGGGGACAATTTAATAGATGGTCTAAAATGTAAGCAACAGTAAAATTGGGCATCGTAACACCCATTAACCTGTTTGCTGAATATGTGGTCAAATTGTATTAAAAACACTGGAAAAATAAGAAAAACACAATTGGAACAGAATTGCTGGATTTTTCAGGGTGTTGATAGATCGTGTGGAGCATATACAGTACGGCATTGTCTAGACTCACACCCTTCCTATTTAAAGTTATTTTATTTTAATAGTTATTCTTGAAATGGTTTCCATTTGTGTTTTGTTAGACAACCAAATAAACATTTGTCCCTTTTTTGTCACCTCGTCTTCATGGTCTATTGCTGTGTTTTTTTAAATTTTTACCATTCCACCAGGACGCAAATATTGGATGAGATGGTGTGATTTAGAGTCACTAATTTGATTTTGCCCTGTCAGGGTGATTTCAGGGCTCTGTGCAGACCTGTTAAGTATCCAAACTCCTCCCAAAACCTCTTTTATTCCCTCTTGGGCCATCTCTAAACTTCTGCTGAGTGTGGCAGAAAACATAACATTATTTGGCTTTAAAGAACAACAAGAGATAATTTCTCTGGAGCTAAATGGCCAAGCCTTAAAAAAAAAATCATAATCTTCACTTCACAAAACCTCACATTTGGCAAATAGATAAATAAAATAGGCTAGATTACCAGACAGGAAAGCATACATTTTTTAATTTATTTTGTTTTTGTTAACTGCGTGTGAAATTCATTTTAATACTGTTTTGATGAGCTGTCCTCTTCTTAGGGTCCAGCCAAGAGACTGAGATATAATAAATATTTAACTAATGTATTTCCATAACCAGCTTTTGAAATAGCAGGCAATTACCAAAGACTACCAACATATAGTAGGATTTTGACATTTGAATTTTCTTGGATTATGTGCAAACTAAAGGATGATAAAAGAAGTTAGTTCAATTGGCTTGGACTTTGTAATTTGTGCAGTCAGAATGGTAGATTAATGAATCTGCAGATTTATGGCTCTGAAGTAAATCAAGTTGTGGGTAAAAGTAAGAAAGATTGCAATGATATAAAAAGGTTTTTCATAATGGATCTGACTGGAATTTTGGCTGTCTTGCAGCTTTCAGGTTATAAAATGAAAAGTTTACTGCTAAGCAGGGAGCTGCAATTCCTGCTTTGCTCAGCGGTGGTATGAGCTAGAGGACAGATTATTCTCACAAAACTACTCCTGCCTCAACTTTAACAGACATGTTGCTCTCTTTCTATTCCAAAAACTGCATGTTGCACAGCAGGATTTCATGTAGATCTTTTGGATTAGTGATTTATTGTATAATATATCCTCACACCTTGCAAATGCCCTACTTCATTCAGGGTGAGACTACCTGTCTACACAGAATGTTTATAAAGTCCAGTCAGGTTGCGATCAATGACTCGAGCAGAGGTGGAATATGAGAATAAATAATTTATTTTGGGGAAGAATAATGAACAGAATATAAACCGGAACAAAGGCAACACAGAAAGGGAACAGGGATAACCCGGGACTGGAACGTAAACAAACAGGACTGAAGCGGGAAGCGGGGACTACAAACATGAATTAACTAAACAATAGAACTAAACCAGCAGATAAACATGGGATGGGAAATAAACAAACTAATAAGAAAAGAAGAAAAAACTCTAGAGGAATCAGAGGCAACGAGGGAGCAGACAACTGAGGAATAAAACTAGAAACAGCAATGAAGGACACGGGGATAACCACAGACAATAAAGACACAAAAACCATAAGGAAATCACTACAAGGGAACGGAGAACAAAGAAGGAGGAGTGGGAGAAAAACCAGCACAGAGAATCAGCAAGCAAGAGGAAAAGGCTTACTGGGAGACGTGGAGGAACTGGCAGGAGAAGGCGCAGAAAGACGAGGAGGTAAGCAGAGGATCCAGGGGTGAGTGAATGAGTAAATCAGGCTTAAATACTTAGGAGCAGGAGGTGGAGTGGTGGAGAGGATGATTGGATAATTACCAACAGATGTGAGTGATAATGATGAGAGAAAACACAGAGAGAAGAGGGACAGAGCAGCGGAAACTAGAAAACACAGAAAAGATCAAAAACAAAGACTAAACCAAACTAGTAAAAAATAACCTAAAGAAACCAATAACTAATGATAACAAAGTAGAACAAAGCAACTAAAACACATTAAACAGCAAACTAACAGAACAAAAACACAGATCATGACAGTTTATGCTTAAACTTGACCTTTCCAGTTATCATTGCCCAACTATTTTTTAAACTTTATTGTTATTATGCTTTCTTTGTTTTGTTTGTTGCAATAAAAATAGTTAATCATCTAATCACATGTTAATATACACCATTTAGACGTCTATACAGGGTGACGATGCATTTTGGATATTTAAACAGGGATTTCATGATTTCCTTCCTTTGCCTGTGTTTGATCAGTATATAACTGTTTTTTTTCTTCTTCTTTTAACCAGAATTCCCAAATGAATCGGACCCTTAAAATGAATTTCTATAGCCTTAAACTACACCTAGACTTAACCATTTCCAGTTTATGCCTAACCCTATATCTAACCCTAAGTCAATTCACACCATAGTTGTACATAGTTGACCTCTGACCCAGAAAGAGCATTTGTCCTCTTGGGGACCAGGCTTTGTTCCCCGCAAGGATAGTATTTGTTCAAAAACTGATCCTCACACTGTAGCAAAAACAAGTACAGACACATACACACAAAGACAGAGAGAGAGAGAGAGAGAGATGTTTTATACTTCTTTATCGTTGCAGGGACTTTCAATTGCCTTCCATTCGTTTGTCACTATTTCTATATAATAACTCTAACCATTTTTTTCTACACGCCTAACCCTAAACCTAACGCTAACTCAATTCACACCAAAGCTATTCATCTAACCCAAAAAAACAGCATTTATACCTGTGGGGTCCACGCTTTGGTCCCCACAAGCATATTTTGTTGTTTAAACCGGTCCCCACAATTTAACAAATACACACGCACACAGACTCATGATAATAATGACGCCAGATCATCCTCCTTCCCCCGTCCTCGAGCTTATACGC
>JAVLVB010000635.1:3726096-3748769 GCA_032876305.1 Orestias chungarensis
CCATAACGGTACCGCCCTCCACCACTCCCCCAATGAATCCATCTCCAAATTCAAATAGATGCCATTTCACTGTACTTTCTGTTTTTTTTTTTTTTATCACATCACCAGCATGTCTTCGATCGCTCCCCCATCCGCTCCTCCTCCCCCTTCTTTGCTTTTAAATGCACCCACTTAAAGGTTCTCTCTCAGAGCGCTCAGCAGCGAGGCCCGTGCGTAAAACTTTAAAACTGAGGAGACTAAAGACATGTCAACGAGCGGATGCAAAGGCAGCGCGCCGAGTTGCGTGTCGACCGGACGCGCCGAGAAGCCGGTGGAGGCTGTGGAGGGACGGGCCCACTGGGGGTCCAAGGCGGAATTCATCCTCACGGTGATGGGAGCTATTATTGGGCCCGGGAATGTCTGGAGGTTTCCGTATCTGTGTTACAAGAACGGTGGAGGTGCGTTCTCACTGCCTTGACTTGGAACCAAAAAAAACACATACATAAACATACAAACAAACAATAAATACACACACGTGTTGTTTTGTTTTCTGGATGCCTTTGTATCTATCTATAATAGGTGTTTGTTTTTTCCCCAGGTGTGTTTTTCATCCCGTACATCCTGTTCATCTTTACCTGCGGGATCCCTCTGTTCTTCCTGGAGACTGCATTGGGCCAATACACCAGCCAGGGAGGAATCACTTGCTGGAGACACATTTGTCCGCTTTTTCAAGGTAAAGCAGCTGGAATACGCTTTTATTTTATCATTATTATTTATTCTTGTTTGTTTGTTGCAGTTGAAATCTTAAAACTTTAGACTGTTTGGAATACATTACGTTTTTTTAAGGAGAAAAACAAAAAATCTTGCTTTTTGATTCCTTTAGACTTTAAGAGAGAGTTTGCAATGGGGCTGTTTACATTTATATGTGATCCATGAATATTTGGTGCCCATTTGGCCATTTGCACGAATGACGGAAGGAATAAAGGCCAGACTTATCTCTCTTGTAATCAGGGCCGGATTTATTGGTAGGTGGGTCGCTGGGCTGGAGTTTTGGTGCCCTATCAGCTAAAGTCAAAATTATTTCACCGATGTAAATTACAGCACATAGTTAGATAGCTCTACCTAGTAATAACTAGACGCTCTTTGCTGGTTGACGCAACTTCACAATTTTGAAATATATGAGCCTTTGTTCGAATCCATAAAAAATCCCAGTCCAACTCACACGATGTGGGCTTCTGCATTTTATATGAAGTTACACACTCTGGAAAAAAAAAACACACACACATAGTTTTAGCAATAAATGCAATTAAATCAAATACCCCCCCGGACAAATAAATAAATAAATGAATAAGGTAAACACTTTCTAAAGCCTGACCCAGCATGACCATTTTTAACAGGATTCTAGTCAGTTTGTTCCTGAAACATCTAATTATTGCTCTGAAAAACTCCTTTTCATCTTGTCTCCGTAGTTTGAAACTGGTGTTTTGAGGTAATTGCTCATTAGTCTGGAACAATTTATGGGTTTTTTGTTGAGATGTGAGTAAGGTAACTAACAAGTTCAATAAAAAAAAAATATAAAAAAGATTGCAGCTGTTGTCTGGAAAGATGTAAAGGATAGTGAGACTACAGTCAATCAGGTAACCAATTATTCTTATTCTTTGTTACCCTTTAGGCATTGGATATGCCAGCCATCTAATCATCGTGTTCAGTGCAACCTCGTATATCATTATCCTCGCCTGGGCGTTCTTTTACCTGTTCTTATCCTTCAGTTCAGATTTGCCATGGGCTTCATGTGGGAATTATTGGAACTCAGGTAAAACTGACTTATTACCTCTTTTTACAGCTGTGAGGATTTCTGTCCGGCTGCTGCCTAATTGTGGTTAAAAGCATTAAATGCTGTTACAGCTGCTTTGTATTTAGAATACTCTAAAGTTTATATAGTTTGTGTGAAATTATCCCTCTGACATGTGTTTTTTTTTTTATGTTCTCACATTAGACTCATGCTTTGACAACCGTTTGAATCTCAGCATGAAAGCCAAGCTCAACACAACTCTCCCAGTCGTGGAGTTCTGGCAGTAAGCATGAGTTCACACCTGTTTCTAAAGATTACTTTTTAATCCATTCCTTTATATTCTTTCATTTCTTCACCCAGTCTTCCCCATCTCCCAGTGTCCCGTTTGTTGCAGCTCCTGCCACATCTCAGCATTTATTTAGTCTACTTCTAAATACTTGCCTAACTCCCATTCGCCCTTCAACTTCAGCATCATAAATTACACAAAAAGATGGAAGGTTTTCAATTTCTTTACAAAGAAAAAATGTAAAAGTGTGGCAAGCATTTGTATTAATTCTCCCTGTGTCAAATCCTTGTAAAATTAACTTGAAATTGACCCACGTCTTACATAAATATGCTTTTTTAAAGCCATACTATTGTATTGCTGTGGATATCGTAGTCCTGCAGTCCAAAATCGTTTCCATGAATTTCTCTCGGTTTACCTCTATCCATAATCCAGATAATTTGGGTAATTGATAACAAGATAATAAAAGAAATCACTGCATCCGACCTCTCCACAACTTTGTCCTTGATCTGCAAGCTGTGTTCGTAGGTCTCCATGTTGCTGTTTGTCTCTATTGTCTCTATTGGAGCCTTCAGAGAACAGCTTTGTGTACACATGGATTAGATTATGACAAGAAGAACTCTTTTTAATCGTCAACTGACTTGCGAAGACATTGGTTGCGGTTTCTTATTTCTGGGTATCAGAGTGGAGGGATTTGAATACTAATGTATAATTTTATTCATGACAATTTTTGAAAGGGGTCCATCAAGATCTGTCTTCTTCACGTGGTTTTTTTTGTTTGTTTTTGTAAAGGCCTGTAGCTGTTATTTCATCACTACTCCATCTTGGCATTCATTTCGACTTTGTTCCCCCTTCATTTCAAGTCGGTTTAATTCAGTTTACAAAAAAGACAAATAGTTTCAAGCCATCTGATTACAGAAACATATTGTCAAATTAATGTAATCATACAGGCAAATCAAAATTTTAATGACATTTTCATTTTCTTTAAAACACAATGCTGTTTAGTTTATCATGCCAATTGCTAAAATTATGAAATAGTCCAATCTAAGGACAAGCTAAGTGACCACATTTAACTAGGAATGGACAGCAGAAATAGCAGAGGCATTAAAAACCCCTACATTTACACTTCCTTCCTTTTTATCATTTGTTCATTCAGTCTTAATTATTTTTTTTCATTCTCAGACAACGAGTTTTAAAGATGTCTAGTGGGATAGAAGAATTGGGCAGGCTGAGGTGGGAACTGGTGCTGTGCCTTATTCTGAGTTGGATCATCTGCTACTTCTGTGTCTGGAAAGGAATCAAGTCAACAGGAAAGGTCTGAGGGTTAATAGATGAACTGGTTTTTTTGTGTGTGTGTAAATGTGAGTTTAATGCAGATTTTGTCCTGTCTGCACTAAATTAATGGGGTTTTTTCATCTGATACCATATTATTTTAGTTGTCTATGGTCTTAAGGTGCATATATATGTACAACAGTAAGTTCCAACCGAGTAATCTGATTGGACGAAGAGACTTTCCACGAGTGCTGATTTTCACCGATTACCGATTTTACCGACTGTTCACAGGTGAATCACTCCGCTACACCGGTATTCCAACAGTTCATTTTAAATGATACAAAGTAGCTTGTGCGCAGAAAATGTTACCGTTCATTGCATGGCAGCAGCCTTGTCGAGGAACTATTTGTGTCAGTGGAGCCAACAGATCATCAAATAAGCAAATAAATCACAATCTTTTTGTGGTGTAATATTGCTAACTGATAAAATGTGTTTGTAGAACTGTTGTATAAAAGCAATATCACACTCGAGGTCGTGCTATATTGGTGATTGTCTGCGGCCTCGTGCCGATATTCACAGATATAGCACGACCTCGAGTGTGATATTGCTTCAATATATATATATATATATATATAATGAACACATTTTCTTCAATTTTTTCTGCACAGGCAGCATACTTTACAGCCACCTTTCCCTATGCTATGCTGTTTATCTTGCTGGTACGAGGCGTTACCTTACCAGGAGCTCTGGATGGGATATTCTATTATCTTTACCCTGATGTCTCTCGCCTCTCAGATCCCCAAGTATGAAAATGTACTTTCTATATTCATGTAGATCTTACCTGCAGAGAGAGATGTTTAAGTACAGACTAACCTCTTTGCACTTCATGCAGGTCTGGATGGATGCTGGTACTCAGATCTTCTTCTCCTATGCCATTGGTCTTGGTTTTTTAACTTCTCTTGGGAGTTATAATACTTACAACAATAACTGTTACCGGTAAATACATAAAGTGTACCTTACAATTGTATTCAAACCCTCTGAGCTTGTATGCATGAACTACAAGCATTAATGTACTTAATTGGGATTTTATCTGATAAATTCACAAAATAATGTTTAACTGGGTGCCTAAAAAAACATTGCATAAGCCACTAGTTGTTTTAACAGTTTGATTTGTATTTGTATTCTATCCCCAAATAAAAGTTCACAACTCTCGCTAATAAGTAAAAAGGATTTAATTTAATCTCACTATAAATCCAGCTGTTTGTGAACCAGCCACTTTATAAATAAAGAATGCTTCAGTCACGCCAGAGTCTAGCACAACTGCAAAATGTTTCATAGGCGAAATTTAAAAATATTTACCCACATAGAAATACATGCAAACGTAATAAATAAAATACACCGTCCCCATGACGAGCCGTAGTGGTAGCAGCATCATGTTGGACAAATTAAAGGATACTACAGACCTGATAAATGAATTGCAATGGTACGGAGGTGTTGAATCCTTTGGTAAAACATATATTGATTACGCGAAGATTGATGTTTTTAAGCCTTTCGTTTTTATTTCACTTAAAGCTAATGAAAACCTATTTCAGATTAAAATACTACGTAAGACCAAAAACAAAAATGTTAAACTGAGTTTTATGAAAAGTATGTTTAATACCTGCGCAAACGGTACTTTTAATTTGACGCACAAGGTTTGTCAAGAGACATGCTCTAAAATACTGAGTTAATTGGAAAGATTGAATAGATTGAACGTAATATAGGGTAATTTAAAAAAAACAAACAAAAAAAAAAAACTTCCAGCAACTATGTGTTAAAATTCTAAACCTGTACCTCAACAGGCTAAGATATTTTAGCAAACAAAAAAAAAGTGACTAAATATGGTCTCTACTTATGCGAAACAGCTAAAGATATGTCCAAAAGGCATTTGTTTGCATTCCTTTCTGCAGTGAAAGGTGATTCAAAGATCAGGTTGATCAATCACTCGCTCGCTTAGGAGGGCAGAAAAAGAATGTGTGCTCTTCAGGTTGAGTCGCTGTGAACAAAAAAAGGTTTCAGGTGTTACATTTGGGTGAGTTTGACACATGCCAATTAGGGTCGTGTAGACTGCAGGTCACTGCATCTCTGAGGCTACTTGTGGAACGTTACCTGCCTGCAGGGGCTGGGAATGGTCCAGATTTGGTCAAAAATAAAATAACCAGTGATCGGTTGATAAGGTTGTTTGTAAATGAAAAGTTTTTTTTGGGGGGGGTAAACTGTTCGGTTGAACTGCTATGTTTAAGCACAAGAGCAAACAAACTAAAAATATAAATTAAGGGTGGTAAAAAAATAACAGTTAAAAGGTTTTTATTTTATTGTCTTATAATTAGGGCTCAATATATTCTGACATTTTTAAAAATGATATAAAGTACTTGAATGTTTTTTTTTTCCACAGGGACTCTTTCTACTTGTGCCTGCTAAACAGTGGCACAAGCATTGTGGCAGGCTTCGCCATTTTCTCTTTTCTGGGCTTTATGGCATATGAACAAGGCGTGGATATTTCGGAAGTGGCAGAATCAGGCAAGTAGTGACTCATATAGGTTCCTTGTAGGCACTATATTCTAACTTTGAAGGATTTTAGAAATCCCCATGTCTTTTTCTTTTCTTGCAGATAAAAAATAATATAGAAATTTGTTTAAAGAATTTACGATATTTGATGTCTTTTTTTTTCTTTAAATCCAAGTTTTTAAAACTTTTTGATAGAAAATTTTATAACTTTGCTTTCTTATCCAATTAGTGTTTTTAATTGTCATAGCTTTTTTTTTTTTTTATATATACTTGTAGGCCCTGGGTTGGCGTTCATTGTCTACCCACGTGCTGTAGCCATGATGCCTATGCCTCAGGTGTGGTCAGTGTGTTTCTTCCTCATGATCATTCTGCTTGGACTTGATGGCCAGGTAACAATCAAGATTCCGTTAAAATAAATGAAATATTTTATACATTAATTGCTGAATGAATGTTTGGTATTTCCTTATCATTTCAGTTTGTTGGTATAGAGTGTGTGATGACATCACTGGTTGATCATTTCCCTGCTTACCTGCATCAAGGCTACAGGCGGGAGCTTCTTTTGCTTGCTATCTGCAGTACGTCTTGCATGTTTGGACTCTTACTGGTCACTGAGGTTTGTACACATCAGTGTAGATTTTTTGTTCTTCTAATAACATTTGTTTGATTTATTTCTGTATATTTTACAGTGACTTGAAAACAGTTAAACTGGAATTGTCTCAACAGCAAAGAGTAGGAGATGATTTTTAAAAGAGGGGAGAGATTACCTGGCTCTCTGGTGTTTTTACACATAACAATCTGAAAAGTGTTTCATGGATATTTATTTTTAATATTTGAGTGTACCTACATTTCTTTGCACCTATGACGGAAACGTCATAGGTGCAAAGACATCACTTTTGTCATTTTTGGACCTATTCTCAATTAAATAGGAATTGACTTTGAAATCGGCCATTTCAACTTAATATGTCATGATCACAATCATGCCATTGTAACTCAGGCTTTCTATATAGTCCTGCTGGATGGTGAACCCTCATCTGGGTCTCAAGTTTTTGTAGCAGTGTGTTTGTTTCATATTTAGCACCATACATGTACTTTCAAATTGGTTCAGATACTTATAATTTGCTATTACTGCTTACAAATAATTGCAAGATGCAACTACAGAGTATGCATTGTGGCAATCTCTTTAGATTTTCTGTTCTGCTGTACTTCGATGTATAAACAGTTTGGTTATTAATGAACAAACCTACCAAACCATTGAAACAGTAATTCAATAAGGTAAGCTTGAGTGTTCAGTCTCCCACAATAGACACTTTGTCAGACAATCATAAACCACAAGAGAGTGTTAAGATACGATTTTTGGTTATTGAGAAGGAAATGGCCTCCCTGTAGTTTAATACATATGCACATGGTCATTTTCTAATTTTCAATTAAAATATTTCAACATTATTAGCAAGACTATTCAAATGTTAAATGTCAAAGAACTGATCCCCGAACCCAGACAGTAGGGGGTACTATTACATATGCGCTGTCACAGGGGCATTGTGTGAACCTCAAGTAAACCTAAAAGGCAATAATGATGTGAATATGCATGATAAGCTTGGCTTAGTATTGAATAATGTTGATAGACCCAACGGCATCAAATTATTTATACTTTTGTTTGGTTTTGCAAAACATTCCCATGCTTTAACGTTAAAAGTAAAAAGAAATATTAGAATTCAAATATATCTTTTTAAATTCTTTTTAATACTTAAGTTTACAAGTATGATGCCATGTGACAGTGTTCATTGTATTGTTAACCAAAACCCTTGCATATGTTCACACTTCTGTCCTGGTTTGAAGGGTGGGATTTACCTGCTCCAGCTGTTGGATCATCACATCTGCAGTGGCTCCACCCTGCTGATCCTCTCTTTCTTCCAGTCTATCAGCATTGGGTGGGTTTATGGTGAGTCTTAGTCTGAATTGATTTTACGGTTGTAACAAGACGTATTCTTGAATTTGGTAAACGTGTGCAGCCACTGCATGAACTCTTAAGAAATAAAGAAAGCCAAGAAACCAAACTTTTTTTAAACTATTATCTGAACTGACCCACAGGTGCAGACCGGTTTTATGACAACATCACAGAGATGATTGGCTACCGTCCGTATCCCTTCATGTTGTACTGCTGGCGGTACATCACTCCTCTCGTTTGCTTTGTGAGTGAAACAAATAATTTACATGATTTTTTTTTTTCTGTCTTTTCAGTGTTGGTTTTAAATACATTTTCAGAGTGTGTATATATATATATGAACAAACATACCACGATTAAATGACAAAATTAAAGTGAATGACCTATAAATAACCTATTTTAAAACTTTTGTGACAACTTCACCAGACAACTTTTCAAATAATCAATTTTGTAGTATTTCATGTTTTGTTTAAACTTCCTCTGTCTCATCTCCTTACAGGGAACCTTCATCTTCTCAATTGTCAAATATACACCACTGAAGTTCAGCAACTCCTATGTCTATCCACTATGGGCGAATGTCCTGGGATGGTTTTTTGCCACCATCTCTCTGTCACTCATCCCGCTTTTCGTGATTTTTAAATTATTCCAAGGCAAAGGCAACCTCCGACAGGTAAGATCGATCACAGAAAATGGCTACCGGATATAAACAAGATACAAAGCAAGCAGTATTTCGCTTAAATCAACACAAGATTGTGTTGTTTTTCTTCAGATGATATTCAATAAGACATAGAGTCACATTAAGTCAATTATGCTTGAATTATTTATACATTACCTGTCAAAGGCGGTGTCAAGAGAAAACAAAGCTTGACAATGGCTTACTTTTTTACCCGCAGCGTTTCTTATTTCTCTGCAAGCCCATCGCCACCATGCATCAAGTATGTCCGTCTTCCGTGCCGGAAAGCAGCAGCAGCAATGCTTCATACACGGAGCTCAAACCTCTGACCCCAATGGCGGAACTCAGTCAGCTGACACCAACAAACTATACAGTAGATGTGTTTACTGTCTCCTAGCACAAGATGATGCAGCTTTGAGTTGATAAAACGTTGGGGGGAAGACAAAATAATCTGAACCAAAGCAAAATGGCCCATTCATATTTTCTATAACTTTATCTTCAGCTACCACTAAAAATCCCACATAAAGGAAATCTCATATGTATATTTTTTTAAGGGGGAAAGTGTATTTAAATAGACACAATTATATTTTTATGTATACCCATATAAACGTCATCATCTTTGGAGCTACAAGTCTTGCTGCACATAAACAGAGAAGAGGAGAATGTAACTGGAGAAAGCCAATTATAAGGGACATCAGGTGTTTTGAGAGCACTTTAAGCTTTGTTTTTAAATATCTAGTCAAATGTGGATTACAGGTTTTCTGTTTACATCATGATTACTCATATCAGCATCAAACGCTAAATAATACTTTAAAGATAAAACTCTTTGGAGATTTTTGAACTATCTTCATTAATGTAGTTTGCAAGATGTGCAAATACAGTGCCCTGCAAAAGTATCAGAATCGATTGATAATTTTTTGTCAACTGACTGAAATTGTTTCTCCTTCTTTGTTGCATAATAGTTTAAGCTAGTTTGAACGTCAAGTATTTCCACAGATACCTAAATGCTTTTAGTTTTAAACTTTGACTTGGGTTTTCTGACTCTTAAAGAAATAACCTCTTCATAGAGCGAATATCACACACCCAATACCAAAATACTGAAAATATAGTATGGTCCTAAACTTGCATTATTGTCTTAAATCTATCTTATTACCATAATCTGTGTCGGGCTGTGGTTATACTTTGACAAAACGTGAAAAACCTAGACATATATGCTTTTGCAAGGCACTTTAGGGCAGAGCTGATTTATTGCCATCTGCAATCACTGGTGCGAAACCATTCCGATTACGTGAGAAGCATTTCACAGTGGCAAACCATGACTATCCAACAAATATCAGAATGCATCAGTGCCTTAACGTGCCGACTCTTTGATCTGCGTCAGTGAAACACCGTGTTAATAAAATCCCTACTTTTATCTGCCCCACACTACAGCCACCTTTATTGCGGATTGCCTCAGGGACAAAACACTGAGGCGCAACAGAAGCTCAGTCACATCTCTCATCCAATAGGCCACAATCAGACACATAACGGCTCAGTCATGTACTGCATTCCAAGTTTACAAGAGCCCCGACACGTTCGGGCTCATTACTGAGGGTGTGAAGAGATCATATTGAGGTTGGAATCAAAACTGACAAATGTTAGAATAACCTAGCAGGTGTTTGTGTCATAAGGCCAAGAGCCTTTCCCAGAAAAGCCACGGAGGCCTCCAAAAAGCTGGGCTGGGAGCATTTTAACACATGCCTCAGGCATAGTTGCGTTTAACATCATCACAACTTTCAGCCATTAGTCTGAAGTTGCAGTCCAGTTTCGTGCTACTTAGAATTAACCTATTGATAGCGAATACGTTTCTAACTGGATGTGTGGTTTACTAGGATTTTTTTAAAGGAGTTTTGTTGTTTGTTTGTTAGTGTTGTTTATTCTAACTTGGAAACAAATGCTTTAGGACTCTAATTGACATATTTCCACATTCCACAATGTGTATTTAACATGTGTTCTTTGTCTTTGCAAGTCTGTCATGAAACGTGTACTTATGAAAAGCAGAACAATTTTAATAAACACAAGTGGGATTTATTGGGTCTTGCACTTGCCGTTCATTAACACAAGATGCTTTTGTCAAATAGGGAAAGATCTATTTCCGCCCTGCAATCTTCTGCTTAAAATAATCATGGAGAAAGGAAATTTGCAATTTATATAACCGATTTTACAACAATTTGAAATGTGTCACATGCACTGCTGCCCTGAATCAAATTTTTGAAGGGACAGATTTTCTGCCTTCAGACCTCTAAAATGATGTGGAACAATCTTTGGACCTGTGGATGTCAGGGACAAACACTGAAATGTCTCATGGTCTTCGGTAGCCTTTTTCTTCAGGATTGCTTCGTATTTAGCTTCATCCATCTTTCCACAAAGTCTGACCTGTTGGGGGTCTGAAAAGCATCCATATGGCCGTCACATTTCACCGCTGGAATGGATTGTTCAATGATGTGTAGTGTAATACGTAGCACATTTAATATGCCAAACATTATAAATGTTCTCCACCACCTACTCCCACGTTGCTGTGACCCGTTGTGATGCAGTAAAGTATAAAATGACTTCTGACAGCCTTCTTTGAATGAACTCCAGTCTGTAGACCTCAGGCAAATGACCACGTCTTTGTTACGTTGTGTTTTGGTTAAACTCATCTATACCTGCTTCAGCACATCTCATTCCAGGCCTCCGCAGTACTTGATGTCCAGCAGAGGAGGTTATTCGGGCCAGGAAATAATTCATTAACCTTTAATAACTTCCATTGTCAGACATATGAACAACACACATTGTTTATTGACCTTCTGATTGCCGACTTGGGGAATGAGAAAAACAAATATCATTTAAGCACACTATAAATAAAAACACAATGAACATTATATATTTTTGGTCCAATTTGCCTTGAGAACAACACATTACAGCTGTAAGTGTTTGAGTTCACAAAACTGTTACGGTACACCATAAACGCAACAGACAGTATTGGTTTAGTTGGTAAGACGTTGCACAAACAGAGAAAAAGGTTTACCATAGACCTTAAAAAAAGCTTAGTTGGTGGACAAAACAACTTTAAAAGACATGTGAATTAATGGGAAAAAAACAACTTTGGCATCGATTAGGTTTTTCATTATGGTAAAAATAAAAACAAAACTTTTTCTATATTATTATTCTAATGAAATGGACATGGTCGCTAAAAGACCGAGACAATATCACATCCCCTTCAAACCACTTTAAAGTCTCACAGACATGTTAAAAGGGTTTACATAATGAGTGTTTTGTGTCATTTTGACTAAAACAGGCAGTATTTATTGCGAGCATAGACATGGAGTGAGCTTCAATCCACTTCTGTGAGGCCGCATGGTCTCCTGAATTCTTGTCCACGCTCATGTATCCACTTGTTCGACACTATTAACACACAAAACAAAATGATTAAATATGTATATTCTGAATATATTCACAGTTTCTATGATTAAGAGTATTTATGTTTAAAAACATTATTATGACCTGGTTTCCAGGACGCATGAGAAGGGGAGACACACAAGCTTCTAATATGAAATAAAATCTGTGGTGAACAGTGTGCGTAAAAATGTTGCAATATACAATCAAAATAACCTCTGAAGCATTAAGCACCATTCTAAAGCCTTAGTTAGATACAAAATATGTTGAGAGAGCTAAGATTTCAAGTTGCTAAGCGATAAACTGAAACATATAGAGTACCAAATTGCAACTAAACTATTGCAACTAACTAAAACAAAAAACCATCTGGCCTCTGTGTTCACTAAATAATATCTTCCTACAAAGTACTAGATAAGGTTTTACTTGAGGATAAAACTTTTACATTACTGAAACACCTATTTATTTAAGTATTATTTTATTTTTTTATATCATCTATCTCTATTTGTTTGTCATTTATATTCAGCAAGTGATTAGACAGCTTTACAATAACTTCCAGCAATTCTCAGAAATCTGTGCTTAAATAACCAGTTTAGGGCATGACTTGTGATGACAAGTGCCTGTAAGACATATCAATAGTAATTACTCATGGGCAAATTGTAGATCAGAGAAAAATGTAAAAATCTTAAGATAAAAGGTGTTGGTTGTGAAAGCAGCTTTCTGCGTGAGCAACTGTGAACTGTCAAACTGTGTAATGTAAATTATCTTCAAAGGTAAGGATTAGGATAAATGGTGTGTATGCATCCGTGTCTGAAACACATGACCTGAGGGGTAGGAGTGGAGTCAAGTGTGCAGGTTATCTATGATTTTCTTAGTGTAATTCTGTTGTATTTCACGCCGCCTTAAGAACAAGTTATGAGGTGAAAATGTATGATGTGGATGGTCTTTTCAAAGGCTCTGCCTGATCTTCTTAGGCCTGGGCTCCCCATAATGCATGATAAAGCATAAGCCAACTAGCTTTAACTAGCATAAAACTTCTATAGTAAAATTTGAACACTCTTGTGGCAACATTTACGAGAAATTCATAGCTTCAGTGTGAAATCCTCAGAATTTGAAGTGCAAAAAAAAGATTTAGCAGTTTGTGTTCATGATAGCTAATACATTAACAGTTATGAACTTGTAATTTAATGTTATTGTAATTTTTAGCCAGTTGAAGAAGATGATTACACCAGCCCATAAAGACTTTGCTCAAAAAGATAAAGGTGAAAGAGCACAGATAACGACACGGAAGAAGAAGACAAGCACATATGGCAACTGATATTGTCATTGAAATATTTACCATTAAAGGTATAGGAGAGGATCTTTTCAATAGATTAATGTTAATTTACGCGATGCCGTATATCAATAATGTCCCCACCCACCCGATCCGTACAACGCGTGTTCATGTTTGAATTGTTGTTTAGGAAGTAAAACGGGACGGACATCATTCACCATAGAAGAGAGGTTCTCCACGTACGGCAGCGAAAATTGAAGCTCGCAAGAGAAAAACCGTGTTCGAAGTCGCTGAGAAAAAAAGACGTGCGCGCTCCCGATATCAGGGGGTGTTACTGGAAATGAGGTGGCGCATGCGCAGTGTTGCGAAATTGAGAATGAGCTGAAGACCCTCTCCTATACCTTTAATATATCCAGCTCAAGATTTTCTAATATTGTGCTGCCCTAATAAGTATACCACTCAAATA
This sequence comes from Orestias chungarensis, assembly GCA_032876305.1. NCBI lineage: Eukaryota > Metazoa > Chordata > Actinopteri > Cyprinodontiformes > Cyprinodontidae > Orestias > Orestias chungarensis. The sequence goes on from JAVLVB010000635.1 coordinate 3,739,738, forward strand.
CAGAGAAAATATACTGTTGAACAATCATGCAGAGTCAAAAAATAAATCTAAATGTCAGTTTATATATATTTTTCAAATATTATGCAGCCCTTTTACAGACTTACCCCATTTACTTCCTACAAGAACTGGGCAGCCGGCATGTCTGGTTCTGTAGTCTCCTTCGCCACTTCTGAAGAGATTATACCAGAACACAGATGTTCCCTGTAGACAAATTCAATTGTTTTGTTATTCATGCACTTCAGTTTTATTTCTACTTTATTTAATCCAAACATAAAGATGTAAGTGAAGGAACATCCACTCCAATTGATCCTTTTTAATTAACCACTATAATCAAGTTTATCAAAATCAACTAATAAATGTGGATTTATTGTTTATTATTTGAATATGCATACATCAGGATTTATCATAAGAATTATACAGTATATAACTGAAATATACGGACTCATTAGGGTCCCTTTAGAGATTTTCTGTTAACTTTGGAAAAAGGAAATAAATAACCTCACACCTACAGACAAAAGAATATATGGTGCTTTCCAGTTTTTAATCACCTTTCTAGGCCAGATGGCTGCCCCAAAGTCAGGGAAGACTGTAGCACCTCCTGCTTCAACATCACTCATCTGTGAACCAACAACAAAAACAAAACAATGAGGACATTTTCACACAGCTTTTCCACTACACCGACAACTCATCAATTCTGGGTTATATTTAAAAATGGGTTTAAACCTCTTCTATTGTTGCTAAGTTACAACAATGACAATAACTGCTGGGATATGTTTTTGTTAGTGATTGTATTTGGCCTATAAATCAATATATAACAAAGCTAAGTAGAAAAAAAGTGTAATTAATTTATTTTTATTTTTTATATAAAGAGGACATATGTGAGACAGTAATGCCACATAGAGTTTGTACAAACAGTGCAAATGATGAGATTATAGCTTAAAGGTATAGGAGAGGAGAATGAGCCGAAGATCCTCTCCTATACCTTTAAGGCTGGTCAATAAAGTGAATTTGTGCAAAGAGTTAAAGTCACAGTTTACACAATTAAAGTGGATATGAGAACAGTTGGTAAGGCAGGGAGTGGGTTGAGCAATAGATGACAAAACAGTATTTTCATATAATGACAAATATGCCTTGTTAAAACCAAAACAGTGGAACAACTCCTGCTGGTGAAGAGGAAAAAAAAAATGAAGAAAAATTTGCAACACTATCGTGAGATGGTATGATCCAGTACACAGATTGTCAATGAGTTGTCTTTTTCAAAACTGGTTGAAGATGTTCACTTAGTCTAAACTCATATGAAAAATACCACAAGAGTATTAGTATAATGCTATGGTCGTGGTATTCAAAGAAACTACTGTTGAATTGTCCAAGGTGCAAAGATGGGGTTTGGGTTTATAACCACGTCTTCCACTAGTGCTTAATAATCAGTGGCGACTGAATTCTCATACTTACGTAGTTTAAAAATGTTGCCAAACGATTTCCAGTGCCTAACCTTTTGAAAGCATCAGGCTCCTCTTTCTAAAGAGATGAAATTTAAGAGAGAAAATTCAAGGTAGAAACAGGACACATCATTACTTACATAATTTAGGAAGGTAGCAAGTCTATTTCCATCGACCTTGAGATGGCTGTCAAGCGGGCGCTGCAACAGATGTTTATACGTTTGACTTATTATCCGCAACACTCGGCTGGTAGAGCCTGCCCTTTACGGCACACATTGACTCAAATTGAAGTTCAAATATTATCTACAAATATCTTAAATTACTTCAGCTATTTTGCATTTTAATAAACAATGCACTTATTATTAATCCATCGATTTCTAGCAGACAATTTCTCATTATAAATTACATCACACGAGTTAATACTACTCAAATTATTTTTTTAAATAACTGGAAATGTATTATTTTTTATCATTCCTGCGTTTTCAACATAATATTTGACTAAAAATCCTTTAGAGATTTACTGTAGCATAGTATAAATATCATTAGTTTTCTTATCTAAACACATCTACTAGATCTAATCTACAGGGTATAGAAATCTTGCAGAGGGAGTGACCTTGCACATTCAGAAAGTTCAAAACTAATGAACGTCACTGCTTAGTGTACATTTCAATGATATCTACGAATTACTTAAAAATATCAAATTTATCAATAATGTATAGAGCTTTGCAAAAGCATTCATCAACTCAATCCACAATTTGTCACATTACAACTAAAAACTTATCTAAATAATACATATCTTACATAAAAATCTTATTTTCATTTTATCTAACTGACTGCCACATACAAGTAGTGCATAATTAGGGTAAGAAAAAAGGAGACTAGACTTTTAAGATTCTTTTTATAAAAAAATGAAATTTGTACTTTTATGTTCTTTGAGAAAAATTAGGCTAAACGTAACATTTATAGAAGCAATTCTGCACCAAGCACCAAAATGTCTCCAAAAAGAAAACTCACCCTTGAGAAGTCAAAATGTGGCTCATACTGTCCTCCAACTCCATAGTTTGCAACCTAAAACACCAGAGAGAAACACAGGTAATTAACCAAAAAAAAAAAAAGCTGATTTCTAGCCATAGACACAATATTTATTGCCCCAATTTTTTTCTCAAACTCCCCCAAATACATGAACCTACAACTGCAAAAGTGCTTCGGTTTTGTGTTTGATAAAACTATTGTGGTTTAATTAAACATATTTCCCTTTGGATTTAATGAAGTCATACATTGTGAGAAGATGTCCCTTTTTTTCTCGATTTATATAATCCAATAAATACTTATATAGTATTGTTTTGTCATTTGCTGAAAAAAATGCCATTGTTTAAAAATATATCTTCATTTAGAATATATATTTAAAAGCCCAATAATTAAATGTTTTTTCATGATAAGAAATGGCTTAAACGTCGAATATGTCTCCTTTGGTTCTCTTAACTAGGGTACATTTACATCTGCCTTCCACTATAGTTGTTCCGCATAGCAAACACTGGCTTGGACCCCTTTTTAAATGCGACCAGCCTGGCATAAAGGGTTCCTCAGAGATTGTGTACTATTTTTAGATCGTAGCTACTGGCCATGCAAGCTCCATTTCATCCCAAACTGGATTAAGATTTGGTGACTGTAGAAATCACAGTAGTGCGGTGAAGTCATTGTCATTTTCAAGAAGTCCTCTGAGATGAGTTGAGCTCTGTAAAATGTTGTTCTGTCAAGCACATAAAAAGTCTCTGGCTCTGCTGGAGGTTTCCTTCTCTAAGGGAATTATTCTTTGTGACAGACTACCGTCTACATTCTTGTCCAGGAGACATGAATTCAGAAAGTCAGTGATTTCATGCACTGGGTTTCCTTAGGTAGAAGCATGTAGGTGACTATCAACCTGTCTGTATCACAGGGTTTACTTTAACTTAATAAAGTGCCTTAACCCGCTGGAGTCCAGTGACGCGCCGGCTCATTAAAATTACGTCACCGACTAAGTATGGCATAGCAGCCAAATGCAGCATCTATGAGTCACTGTTTCAACTTTTGTATAAAGTGGGGACCTCAAACTATGTATAAGATTTTAAACTGTGTTCAAAGGCCATGTAAAACCAGAATTCTATTTACACCATACTTTTTTCGGAATATTTTTGTCATATTTGGTGTGTATGCGCAGCATAGACACCAGAAAAATCAGCTTTTCAAACAGACGGAAAAAAAAACAAAAAAAAACAGGACAACCCCTGTCCTATTGGTAAAACCATGCACCACATTAATCAAAATCCTAATTGCAAGCCGCGGCATTAGCAATTTGCTAAGGGAAAAGAGAAATTTGTGGGACTGATAGCAGCGGCACAAAGACAGAGTTAGGAGCGATAGTACGTTTTTAGATTTCAGTGATTTGTGATATTTAGCGTATTTTCAGTGTTTAGATAGTGTCTAGTGGTCTAGTGTAGAGTCTTGGGTTAGAGTTTGGTTGGTTTCGTAAGATAAGATAATGAGGCGATTGGTGAATGTGGAGCGGGCAGTGGAGTTCTTCTTCCAGCTGGAGACAGCTGAGGAAAATGGCACGGAGCGCGAGTCGGAGCCAGAGAGCGATGGCTTTGACAACGAAGGGGGCGATACGTCCTTTTTATTGGAGGAGAGAGAGGGTCCTCCGATGAATTGGAGATCCGCCTAGAGGAAGGGACGACGACCCCAGGCCCACCAGGTCGCAATCTCCGCTGGCTTAGGCAGCAGGGCAAGCATAAACTCTGAGGCTTTGCTTGCATTTTATTTAAATAGTGTTAAATTGCTTTGTTGTGTGATAAAAGTGTAGATAGGTTATTTCTATTTGTATTTAAATCCTAAATTATATTTCTAAAATATATTTGTGAGGCATTACATTGTTTTGTAAATAGCTGTACAAAAAACGCCTGAGGTAATGCCTGCATTTTATGCAAAGCATACAACATACAATCTTTCTTCTGTGAAAGATTGTATGTTGGTTTTGAAATTTACAATTTATATTTGTATTCTAAGTTGTGAAAATGGTTCGTTCAACATATTTGTGCCTGTCATCGTAAAAAGTATGACTTACTTTCTACTCAGATTTTATATTTTTTGTGTTATTTTATGTTAATATAGTTTATCAAAATAGAACGATAACTGTAAACCACAAAGGGAAGGTTGTGCTGAAAAAAATGATACCAAGCAATGCAGGGTAAACCTTTTTTTAAGTGAAATATAAAGATAAATCAAAAGTAGTCAAAAACGGCCAATTATATCCTGGACTCCAGAGTGTTAAGATTACATTTGTTGTTGATTGCAACTCTATAAATAAAATTTCAATGAACACTTAAGAATTATGCAAAAGCATCTTCTTGTACCTTTGTACCATCCAATGTACCTATGTATTGCACAAGGATAATTACCTGTAGTAACTCTGCAGTTTCTACTGTGAGGCCAGTGATGTCTTGAATTCTCTGGTTGATTCTTTCAATGACAGGGTCCTCCTCTCCCTCCAACCATGCACTGAAGAAAGAAACAGAAGATATACCAACACCGTAACTGCATAGTTAACACTTAGGCAACTGCTTATCCAAGTTAGTTTTTTTTCCTTCCCTCTTAACTCCTAAAAATAACCATCCATCCATCCATTTTCTATACACACTTGTCCATATTGGGGCCGGGTGGGACGGCTGGCGCCTATCTCCAGCGTACAACGGGCGAGGGGCAGGGGTACACCCTGGATAGATCGCCAGTCCAATCAGTCTGTCTGGCTTTTAAGGTCCTTTGCTACAACACTGTTGTTGTTTTATGTGATATATAAAGAAATTTGACCTGAGCCTTAGCAGTTGCACCATGTTTGTTCTACATTAATTTAGTTTGAAATACACTTATCAGTCTTCACTGCTAAATTTTTGGGGGAAATTAACATTGCGAAAAAGTACTGTTCTCTAAACCAATCGAAACACAGCTTAAAGAGACAAAGAGGAAAAATTGGCTGGTGACTGGAGCAAGACAACGTTGAACTTGGTCAGTCAGAGAATAAACTATTTTCCAGTTACCAGCAATGCACAACACTGACACTCTTAATAGGAAGGATTAGAAAAAAACCAGTTAAAATTGTATTTACTAGGTCAAGGCTTTTCAGTAATTGTTGCTCTCATTTCAGCTACAGGTGCTAAGTGTAGTTGAAAGGCGGTGGCGGGGGAAAGGCCATAAAAACCCAAAACAAACTCTCAGCAAGATGCATGCAATTCCTGAGCAGGGGTGGATTTTACAAGACCCTGAGGTTGAAAACAGATTCTGTTTCTTTTTAGCATTTTCTGACATGTGGATCTACTAAGGAGACAGCATAGTAAAAATCGAATTCTGTTACAACATAGGGGGTGATGAGATATCGGCAGCACCCCTTATTGTACTCAAACAGCAATAATGGAAGTACCTTGAATACCACATAGGTAGTTTCTTAATTAAATAACCCAAAAAATAAATAATTGGTTGTATACATTTTTCTGTCTTGGACAAAATAAAATGTCTCAATAGATAACGTTTGGTTGTATTAAAACAAACACTGTTTTGGTCTGAATTTCTTGGCATCCAAAGAATTGACTTGACTCAAAGAATCCCAATGTGTATTTAGTAATGAAAAAAACAACATTCCTCAACGAAGTTGGTAAGTATTTGTTAAATGTCTGGTGAAAGGTTTCCTAATATCTAACCATCATCATCATCATTAAACCCGTATTGGCAAACACTCTGACTTCATACATCTTGATTTCTTACCTTTTTGATACTCTGTAGTTGGCTGTGGTCAAAACTCCTGTTTTGGGATCACGGACAGTAGCTCTGGCAAGCTTAAACAGATAAAACGAAAAAAACAAAAAAAATTAATAAACATTGACCCTAAATAAACATTAAGAAGGAATTTTTCTACAGTAGTACTGCGGCAATTGGTGTCACACCAGTTCTAGGTTTTGCGTAAATAGGCAGCAGATAAATTGAAATTGCAGCTTATTCAGAACAAATTTACCTCTAAAAATAATAATAGGAATAATAATAGTAAAAACCTTTAATAAAAATGTTTGTAGGAAATCTAATAACTTGTATAATTTGATAATGAAGATCAATATAAATATAGAAGAAATGTAATAGATTAGATCAACTAAAATAATGTTCTTCTATTTTTGAAACACAAACTTTAGCTGTGATTAATTCAGAATTGTATCACTATGCTTATGTTAAGGGAGGGTCATCACAATTTATTTTTTGGTTTAGGTAAAGAGGTACATGCACGCAAATACTCTGGTTCCTCTGCTTTGCTGGTCTGAAACCAGCAAACCTGCTCACCCCGGTTCTGCAGTGAAATTAAGCTCATGCCCTGCACCAGTTCTCCTGACTACTTACACAGCTCTCCTACAGGCAGAGCCTTGTTTTGACTTTATTTGGATACCTCCTCCATCTTACCCTGGGTTTAGCCAGCTCTTTCATTTTCTCAATTTCTTCATCTGACAGCATTTCCAGGTAGCGAACAATGTGGGGGCTGTCCCACTCATCCTCTTCCTTTACTGGCTTCAGAAGGAGACGAGGTTTCCCATTACCATCATGATAGCGGCAAAACAAACGGCTCCTTCGTGCTTCAGTCTGCAAAAAAAAAAAAAAAACAAAAAAACATTTGTTCGCTGACAAAAGTAGGAATGGTTTATTAAGTGACCCTCCATGAAGTTTGCACAGTAAAACAGAGAATTTTTTAGGGAGCTCAAAATCTCACTATTTGGAGCCCCTCCCCTCTGCACAAAGCCTCATAGGACTCCCTCTCTGGCAGATGGTCCTTAGGTCGAGTGTATGTCCCCAGCTGGATGGGTTCCTCGGAGGCAGGCTGATAGACTTGGTTCATCTCGTTAAGCTGTTTGGACAGCAGTTGCTCAAAGTAACGGAGGTTCCCTCCTGCCCTCTCATGGGTGGGATCTGTCAGTAGAAAAACAATGCATTATTATCATCTGTAAAACATAAGGCAAAACATGTTTACTTGACAAATTTAAGATTGCCAACTTCCAATTTGTTTTACAACACAAGGTGAGAGCAATCTGACACTATAACATAAAACCTTTATATGAAAAAAACGAGGCTGGGAGGCAAGGGGTACTTTCTTGGTCTTATTATAAGTGAGCTTATTCCAGCTTTATAGTGCAGTTGATTAGAATTGAAAGCCAACAAGGTTAATTTTAAAGTACTATTTAAAAAACTGGATGTTTATTTCAATAGAGAAGTGCTAATAATAAAAACTGCATGGATTATAAAAGTTTACTTATTTATTAAGCATTCAAAAACTTATATCCCTCCACCAGGTAAAAAAAAAAAAGTAACTTTCTAATTCAATCTGATCAGTGCATACCTTATTCGGCTTTGCGATTCTTTTGTGTCTTCCTGGCATATTAAGGAGAATGGAACAACAAGCCCTCTTGTGGTGATTTTGGAAAAAAACTCGAATTGAAATTAATTTCAGGGCCCACTTGCAGTTAAAACCAGGATGAAGGACCCAGCATAGCTGACTAATCATGGCTTTGTTGAAACTTGTTATATAATTCAGAAAGCTGTACATTACTCATAGTCTCGATGACACAGGACCCTTATCCAGTATACCCACCACAACTTCTAAAACGATTATATTAATTAGCATACGAAATAGGGTGATTTATATGTGTGTAATAATTTAATTCTTACACAAGTGAAGTCACAAGTGAGTTATGGATAATCTAAAACATGTAGCAAAATAAATCATAACAAAGTCAAGTCACAAGCCAAATAGTTGAACAAAATAAGCTTGTTTAGGGTACAGACAAATTGTACTACTCCAGGGAGGGAATGTAATTAAGCTTTTATTTTAGAGGTACACAGAATTTATACTCTTAATACAATGCAACCCTTTGGTTCTGTTTTTTATAAGTGTATAAAACACAATGATGTTTTATTATTTTATTTTATTTTGAGGGCCGTTATAGTTTTCTTAACATCATTGGTGTATGTTTGTAAATTTGTACTGGGTAAAGTGCTCCACGGACCAGCAGGGGGCAGCAAACATCCATCCGCTGTCTATAACTGCTTGCTCATACAGGGTCGTTTGCGTTGGGGTTATTTTTTAAATCCTTCCTTTATATTGTAACACACACATATACATATATATATATATATATATATATATATATACAAATATACATATATATATACATATATATGACCAAAACCAGGAAATATGACCACATTAGTCCAGTCCTCAAGTCTCTGCACTGGCTTCCTGTCACTCAAAGAATAGATTTTAAAACAGCTTTGCTTGTGTACAAGTCTCTTCATGGTTTAGCCCCAAAGTACATATCTGACATGTTAGAGCGATATGAACCAGCCAGGACTCTGAGAACCTCAGGTAGTGGCCTCCTGCTGATGCCCAGAGTCAGGACCAAACAAGGGGAGGCTTCATTCCAGTTTTATGCTCCTAAAATCTGGAACAGTCTTCCTGAAGAGGTTAGACAGGCTTCAACTCTGCTGTTGTTTAAATCCAGGCTGAAAACAGCCTTATTTAACTGTGCATAT
>JAVLVB010000635.1:3748869-3765855 GCA_032876305.1 Orestias chungarensis
ATATTATTATTATTTCATTTTTATTTTATTTCTTTTAAATTCAACTGATTTTATTGTTTCATTTTCTGATCTTTTTTCTTATGTAAAGCACTTTGAATTGTCTTGTACACGAAAATGTGCTATACAAATAAACTTGCCTTGCCTATATATATACATATACATATACATATATATATATATATATATATATATATATATATATATATATATATATATATATAAGCCCTAACTTTTATTGTTTTTTATTCTCTATTTAGGAGCAAGGATGTTTTGTGCGCTGAACATGCCTTCCCACTTGTACATAGGGAGGGATGCTAAATGAGGTCATCCTTGTTCATTAGTTTAATTGTTACAATAGGCTAAATGTAAGTGAAATGTATGTGTGCTCCCCTGAGAAAATCAAATCAAATCAATTATTCCGTTCAGAAATGGATGAAAAACTTCAGATGTTACCACACCAATGGTTTTTGTAATTTATAAAATGGATGACAAAGGAGATGAGTTCATCAAACTACCTTGTCTATATTACTCAGTTTCCACCAGATACAGCCAAATGTTTTTCAACAGAAATGAATCATAGTATTTCACTTTGCTAATCCCTCTCAACAGCAGTTTTCTGTGGAGAGTTGCACTTACACAGAATGCTCATTTAGTTATTTTTGCTCTAGCTACTGCCCCCAAGTATGTCTGCATCAACTTCAGTCTGTTCCTTTTATTTTGCATGTAGCCAAGGACACCACAGCTCTTAAGCGAAAGTCTGCAGCTGTCTGCAAAGCCAATGGATCACAAATACCAATTTAAAACCACAAACTTACACAAAGATTGGACAACACCCTGTTGCTCTGGTGAGGAAGGAGCAAAATAAAAAAAGAAAGAAAAAACACTCATATCACAGGGGTGTTTGTGACTTAGAGAGGAAACTACCCATCTTGGCGTCGTGGACGTTCAATGTGACTCTTTGGGTTAACTGAGCAGTGTCTGTTTATTTTTGGAAACAGGAACTTGGTTCTACTTCGGTTTGAGATTTTTAGAGGCAAATTTAGATGTAAATTTCTTATGACTTACCAACGGCCACAAGCCGGCGCGTGAGCTCAATAGCTCGGGGTATGTCACCCATTTGGTAAACTGAGTAGCTGAGGTAGTCCAGGATTTCTGCTTTGCTGACCGCAGCTTCTTCTCCATCGTCCAGCTGCTTCAAAGCCTGCTGAAACCACAGAACTGCGTGGTAATAGTCTGCGTCGTTGTAGGCCGTCCTTCCCATGTCGAAGCAATCATCCACGGTCAGGACGGTATAAGAGTGAACACCTGGGAGGAAATGAAACAAAACGTATTTAACATCCAAAACCGTGTTGTAGCCTTTAACAACCCAGTTTGAATTTTACATGAAAATGTTTTCAATAATCAAACCACATAAAGGCCTTTCCAAAACCATTTGCCTAAAATGACCCAGATTTCATTTTAATATTTAATTGAAGCCATGCATAGTTTCTCCACAGTGTCTTACGTTTTTGAACAAAGGGGACTGATTTCATAGATTATGGTCCAAGTGATAACTTTATTTCAAATCTTTGACTTGCAGATCTTAAATTCTAAATAAGTCATTCTGTTTTCTTCTTAATTCTTAATTCAATGACATTTATATATAGAAAACATTTTAAGAAAAAAATAATCAACAAAACAAATTGTTTCACATAAAGATACGTGTTCAGAAATTTAGTTCAGCTTCTCATTCCCTCAAGGGAAATTTCTATATTAATACTGTCATTAAATTAAAAAGATGTACTACAGAAAGGTATGAAAGAAAAAAGCCATCAGTATTTTTTTTTCTGTTGTGTCTACTTTGAAAAACTAATAATACAATAACTTTTTTCCCAAAAAATACTGCAAAGCGTAATTGTAATTGTGTTAAACCTTTTCAGTCTAAAATCTTTGTGTAACTGGGTTTCAGAAGTTTGTTAGAAAGGGAAAAAAGAGTGGAAAAGTCTAAAGTCTAAAGCAATATTGCAATTTTTAAAAAACTTGAAACCCACTTCAGCATCAGAAAAATATAAAATTAAAATAAACAAACAAAAATCAAAACAATGGTTCCTCCAAATCCAGTTTAGGAAGGCAAATCTGCTGACAGGACAACTGTTGGTCGCACACTTCACATATGTGACCTTTATTGTAACAGTTATAGTCAGAAACATAGTTTTAAAAGTGAACTAATTCTTTGTTTACCAATATCCCAATAGGACCCACAGCCAACATTGAATAAAACACATTTGGCAGGAACAATCTTACAATTTTGGACTGAATGATTTTTTTTCCTAAACTATAGAACTGTATTAATATTGAACTCCAACTCAACCTTTAAACAGCAGTAATTTTACTACGGACAGGACAGTACAGAAAACTACCCCACCAATAAGCAATGATGATGCAGTAGTTTACTACATGTATACAGCTTATACAATTTTTCACAACCATTTGCAATTTTTTGTTTACCTGGCAATTTCCCTTTGGAGAATGCTTCTGAATCTAGTTGATACGTGTCCTGAAGGCGCATCAAAGCCTTGGCAGCACCCGTCTCATCCTCCGAATCAGGGAAGTATTGTCTGTGTAAGGAAATGTTGCTGATGAAGCCTGTGAAAAGAGCATGGCTGTTTTAATGGAGACATATACATAATTGGCAATATAAAAATAAGGAAATTCACAACATCCAAGGTAAAGTGAACGGTGTTCACCAAGTGCTGTGCTCTAGCAAATAAATTGAAAGTGCACAATATGCAACAAGAATACCTACAGCCTTGAGAGGATTGTGAAGTAAAGAGCTTGGGGGTGATTCCAAACACATGACCTGCACCTAGAGTCGGTACAGTCGCTGTAAACAGATGTTGCTCAGTGTTCTAAACTAACCCTCTCAGACTTTAATTTTTTAATTTTTGAGTCTGAAGGAACAGTTTGGAATATAACTCAAGATGTGTGAGGTCAATAGTAAGGATTCCAGTGTTAGTGATACATGCAGTCATCTACCAGGACCTTTTAGAGCTCTTGGTAACTCCCTCTGCTGACAAGCTATATGGGATTGCTGCTCCGACCAAGACTAAAACCTGCTTAATGACCCATTTTATTTCTCTGTGGTCCTGGGCACAAATGTAGCCTCACCTACACCTTACACAGGTTCTGATCGGCAGACAATTTTTAAGCGGAAATAAGACAGGGGACCTGAAAGCTGGAGTTAAAGTAAGCAGGGCTTTTTTAACACCTTAACACATTCTCTACAACATAGTGCACTAATGCAGAAATTTAAGCAAATGGAGCCTCTGATGAAGTAATAAGAACATTGTTCTATTATTTTATTTGTCTTCTGTTATATTAATATTTTCTCAGAAACTGTTGGCCATGACCACCACAGTAAACTAAAATATTTATGTTATTTTAACTTTTAGGTAAATGGAAATACCAAAAATAAAGGTTTTGAATAGTGGCACCAAAAATTGCACCTAAACATCGTTGTTCCTTTAGCTTCATAAGTAAACTAATCTGATAAAGTTTCTCCTTTTGTTCTTTCTTAAACACATTCCAAGGATTTTCATTAAGCCTTTATGCTTCAGGAGCCACGTTGACATGTTTGTAATCTGTTCAACTGTCTCACACAGCTAATGGACTATGTCTTAACACGCACACACATCCAAAGTGAGAACAGAGCCAAAATATTCAGAGATGAGGAACAGCTGGAGTCAAAACATGACTTCAACAGTTCATTGTGGATACAAACTGTTGAGCAAAGCTGCAAATCAGATATTTAAACTTTACAGCCAAGACTGGGATGGTTCCCCTTACATCCATTCTGGATTTTTGAATTTGTATTGTTATAATCTATTTCTGCAGGCAACATCAAAGGCAGCAGACTGTTTTCTGATTTTCCACATAAAATGGAATAAATTATAAACAACTATCTCTTTTATTCTAGAGAAGCTATTAAAATACAATTAAATGAATTAAATGAATCTTCCATGGAAGAAGACACGGTTTAGTAAATAATTGTGTGATGCAGAAGATTGACCTTACAGACCTATAGACTACCCACACTTAAAATTAAATCAAATAACAAAAGCTTTATTTATCCAAAAGGGAAATTCAATTCTTTACCCTCCGAGGGATTCTGAAGCACCAGGTTCTCCAGTTCAGACCACTCAGTGTTGAGTCTCTTCATCAGTTTGTAAGCGTTTACCGGATGAGCCAGGTAGCCCTCAGGGTCCGAGGTGGATACTTTTGTCAAAGCATCAAGTTTGCTTGCCCAGCTAGTAAACAGAAATAGAAAAACTGTCTCTACTTCAACAACAGCAATTGCAAATTCAAAAAGATACAAACATCCGATTATACAATTCATTCTAAAGATTCTTACTTAAACTTAACAAACTTAAAAAGTTACCTAACCTAGAAATTTCATATCTTAAAGTGAGGCAAACTGGCATAATGCAGACAAAGAGAACAATAAATCTATATAAAAATTTCTTCACATGAGCCTATTATAATGACTGATGGTCCTATTGGTGGAAGGATTTTGTTTCATTTTGTCTTTTCCTGGTTTATAGACAACACCAGCTCTGTTTTAATTTTCAAATGAAACACTCCTCACCTGGTTCTTAAGTTTCTAGATCTTATTGATACTGCTTAGTCATTACTCCTCTCAAGTGTTAGATATATATGGATTACTGTCAATTTTAACGCTATATCCCCCCAAAAATACCATCAATAATAATTAATTGTATTATTTTAGAAGAATTTCAGCTTATTGAATTCAGTGTTACTTTGATTATTTTTTTCACTGTATGTATAACAAAATGCTTTTATAATTTGAACTAGCAATAGATACTATAAAGTTTGAAAACCTTTGTACAAATATAGCAAACAACATATTACTTGTTTACAAGAAGATGAAGGCAATTGGTCGTTTGTGTACAACTATTTGCACCACAGTTGGAAAAAACATATAAAAAGTATATAAATATTTAAATAAAATAATAATGGCTGCACTTTTTATTCAATGTTTGTACAAGTATTCATAATTATTTACTAAAGGCCACACACAAGAGAACACACAAACTAAAACAAATGATTTATCCGCCATGTAATCAACCAATTCCTTCCTGTCTTTCATCTCATAAAGGAGCAGCATACATACTGCTGCACTATCCTTCTTTGCATTACTCTTTACATACAAATTAAAAACACTCAACTGCATACAAAATACAAAGTGAATGTGCGTCAGTATCATTGTGTCTGCTTTTTCCTTCCAACACAATCAGTCATGACTCTTCTTCTCATGATTACTCTGTTCTCTCTTTAATCTTCACAGCTTTCCTCCATAGTGTAGCAACAAAAATTCACAAAAATTTCAAAAAAAGAGATCACAGATCAGGCTAGATTTTACCTTTTTCTTTTTCTTTTTTAATGTCATAATTTTTTTGTTAATTTTTACTTGGTCTGCTAATACTAATAAAAACAACTGCTCAGTATTTCAAAAATCTACACTTTCAATGTTGCTGCTGCATCCTAAATAACATGTAAAAAAAACAACAACAAAAAAACAAATTTACCTCAACAGACCATCAAGAAATAATTATCTGAACAAACCTCTGAGATTTTTGCAGGGAAGCTGTAATTACATCTTGAATATATTATATTATTTCCTACTTTTTCAAAGGTAGTTAGGGAGTTCTGGATTTACTTTTTTAGAATCAATGTAGAGAACTGAATACAAACATAGATGTTTTATGTTTCATTTTCTTTCCTTGTCACAGTTAAGCTGTATGTTGGTCTACAGGGGAAAAAAACCTATTGGAATAAACTGAGTTTGGTGGTTGTAACATAAAACAATGTGATAAAGGTTTAAGAGGTGTGAATACAAAACTTTTGTTAAGTTAAACTGCCTACTAAGTACACTTTATTTAAAAAACAGATACCACTTATGATAAACTATTAGATTTGCAGTTTAGTCAAGTTCACAGGGTTTATGAAGTACCTTTTGACAGCAGACAGTTTAGACTCCTCAGCTCTGATGTACTCTCTAAGAGACTGGACAAGCTCCTTCTCTGTGTAGATCAGATCGGTCATTTGTCCTGTAGAGACAAAGATAAATGCATATTTTTGATCAGTCAACAGTGTTACAACAGAGATGCCAACATTACTTTGTATTTGATTAAAGTTACATACTAACTGAGCGTTAGATCACACACTTGGTGTTTTTTTTATTTTGGCAAATTAGTTTTTCCAAGCTTTGATAAAATAAATCCTTAACTACATACTGAGGAGCTGTGATGCCGTGGAGTCAATGAACAAGATCATCCAGAAACTACTTTAGAATGCACATTTCAAAGAGGCATTCAACTAAGACTAATTTACAAGGGCCGAAATAAACCACAGAGGAGTACCAGGCAACAAGAGAAATGAGTAATAAAAATGCTAGTGTGAGACACATTGTACAATATGTTTTTACTCAACACCATTTCATTCAATAAGGTCATTCCCAATAAGATCAGGAATTGATCTTATTGGGATGTTTTGTTTTTGGAAATTTCGTTTGACCCATGTGGAGCAATGACAAATAAAGGATTCTGATTCTGAAGTATAAACAAAATATCTTGTTCCTCAAACAAGCAGGCGTATCACCATTTCAAAGCCTATCGTCAGGAGACAATCGAGTGATGTGCTACATTTCATACATTTTACTAACAATGCGAGAAGCTGTGTGCAGGATCAGCTTATTTAATAGTAATATCTCTTGTGTAAATTGTTTTGCAGTGATGGATATGTGCGATTTTTTAAGTATGTTTATTTATCAATGCAATTTTGTTTATTTACTTTATCAAATATAACAATATTAAAAATGTTTTATTAAAAAGAAATGCCTTTAGATGGAATATCTGAAGAGTATGATTTTTGAGGGCACCACAGCTAAAATACAAAAATAGAAGAAACAAATAGAACCTGACTTTAGAATAAAAAAAATAATCTCATTTTAAGCTTACCAATAGAGGTAAAGATCTCCGCGTGTGTAGACCAGCAGCAGCACCAGAGCAAAACCCAAGAGATGAAAGACAAGCAGTTCCTCATTTTGTCCTGTTCAGTAACCATTAATAAACAGAAACAGATTATTTTATTATAAAGCAAAGACAAAAGAATTGGCACAGTTACTATGAAAAAAAACATATTAATTTACATAAAACTTTACCTCACAAAACTATTTCAAACACTTTTACAGTCCCTGTGTCTGATAACATTTCCATTGGGGATTATTTAGAATTTCTTTTTATTCACATATCAAGTATCTGCAGATACCATGTCTGCATCTGTATTTTTACAATAAAGTTACTAAAATCCACCTAAATTAAAGCCTTAACATCTTAAGAGGTCTACAGTGCAGGAAAACAGGCCACTGCTCACCTGAAGATGGTTATTTTGTAATTAGCAATCTAACAAAATGCCTGGGTAAGTCTGTTGTATTTCAGTAAGTGTTTTGACCAATTCAAATTGTGGTATTTAATGTAGCACTTTTTTAATCCTCCCCAATAAATACATTAATAAACTAAACCAATTCCCTTATCAAGTTAATAACTTTTTATTCAAGGGCTATTAAGTCCTAGCAGATGTAAAATCATTAACACAAGACCACCAAAAGATGTCTGAAGAAGTTCAAATTCAAAATACACAAAAGACCCTAACTTGCACATCTAAATGTGACACTGAAAATCATCCCTTTAAAAGAGTTTATTCATGTGAATGAGTACACAGCAGCAGATCTTACCACATCTTAATAAAATCAACAGAAAATTATTTTCATAAAGTCAGTTTAACTTGGGACTCATGCATTTTTTCATTTCCCTATTCTGGTCTATTACCTACAGATACATGTCAAAGGAAGCTTTTTGTTCCCTACTTTAATATGGCCACCAGATGGCTTCAGGTGCTCCTGATAAAATCCAGACTTTGTAATATACACTACAATAGGGCATTAATAAAAGGCCCGACCCCATTCCAAGTTCCACGTCTGAAATGGAGATGAAAATTGATAACAGGAAACTTAAACCAAGCAAAAAGTTTCACTTTTGTACGAACAGCTGTGAAAAATCTATTGTTTCTGTGAGTATTAAATGTTTTTACTAAAGGATTGAATTGTTTTATCTGGGCCAAAAGGAACATGATTTATTTAGGTACGTTGTTGCAGGATCAAAACAATGAAAAGTGCTGTTTGTAAAAGTGAATTGATGTGTCTTCACTGTCACCTAACCACTTTTCTCACTGATAAATGCTTTAAACAGTACAAAATCACATAGACATCTACATGGAAAAGGAAAAAAAAGGACTAAAAACATACATTTCCAGCTGCACAACCCCTATAATCAATGTTTTCAGAAGAAAACAGAACTATATAAAGTGTGACGCAAGAATTTTTAAAGACACATTACAAATTTAAGTGCTTCTTAAGAGAAATTGAAACACAGAAGGGGTCTGTTAATATTATTAATCCTTTCTGAAATGAAAAGTTTACATCTTCTGTTTTTCAGGGGTAAAAAACACAGGTGTATAAAGGACATTTTAAAAACAAGTCAGCAACACTTGATCTAAATTAAAAATATCCTAACCTAAAGCCAATGTAAACTATAATCATGTTGGTGCAAAGAAAGAATATTTTTTATTGCCTTTTTTTTTTTTTTTTTTACTTTTAATCCATCCAAAATTATAGTTATTACAATGGAATGTGCCACAGACAGCATGTGCCGGCAAAGTGTAAAATGTTTTTAGAGAAGAATAAGGACTAAATCTTAAGATCTGGACCATTTTTATTGTTTAAGTGAAAGTAAGGACTAACTTCATTTAAACGCTCATCCTTTCATCCCGAGTATCAAGAGCTGCACATTTGTTTTGAATGAAAACCCTACTTACTTTGTGAAATTAATGTACATTAACATAGAATGTCACCAATTCGACATTATGGATGCAGGGTTCTTACAACTGCCTCTCAATAAATTGGAATGCATTTCCTGAAGGTTAGTTTGTCTTTCAATCCTTTTTTTAAATGGTTAAACATAGACCAATAAAATATGGAGCACTGATCAGAGATGCAAAGATCCACAGATACGATAGGGGAATCTGTCCACAGGACAACCACTGGTTATGCACTACATACATTTAATCTCTATGCAAGAGTGGCAAGAAAAAAAGCCATAAGAATCCTGTTTGCCATTTCCCACATGCAATGCTGGAGAGACAGCAAACATGTGAATTAAGGCAGCATCATCCTGTGGGCATGCTAATCTTCAGCAGGGACAGCAAAAGTTGGTCAGAGTTGATGCGGAGATGTACAGTCAATTTTTAAAGAGAAACTGCCAGAGTTGGTAAAACACTTGAGACTGAGGTTAACATTCCAGCAGGACATTAAGCCAGGGTTACAAGGGTTTAACACAGGAGATACTCTTAAAGACTTGCAGCTGTACTTGCACATGTTTGAATGGGGGGGTAAATAATACTTTTGCACACCACACATTTCAGTTTTCTATAAGTACAAGTGTATACTGGTTTGTCTGTGTTTTACATAAAATTCCAATAAAACAAATGTATGTTTGTGGTTGTAATGTGACAACAGATGGAATACTTCAAGGTCTATAAATACTTTGTATAATTTTTTTTTTACATCGACTTAAGTAACATCAGTTGTTAATATTCTCACATTGCTGTTTTTTTTGGACTGTGCTTGGTAGCTCCTAAAGTAGGAGTAAACTTGAGTGGTCTCCCTCTCTGTTAAATGTGTTTAATAACTGACTGGTTTACTTCAATAGTAAAGGTCCAGGCCCAGGTCATCATTACCACAGTCCTAAAATAGAGGGGAAAAAACAGGTCAAATCCCCTCATGGTAATTTACACCCAACACGATCACTCTGCTCAAACACAGTCTCGCCTGTTGCTGCACGCAGCAACACCCGTGCTCACATTCCTGAACCAAACTCCAGTTCCAATTTCTGGGTTCCAACTCTGGCCTGAGATTTTTGTAACTTGTCAGGAATAGCAACAGGTAGTGGACACAGAAACAATAAGCAGACACAACCATTTACACTTGTCTTCTATTTTTAACAGTGACTCACACGATGTGAAAACATCTTTCCATGCTGTAACCCGATTAAGAGGTTAATGATTACACATGTTCCTTAAAGTATAAGTGAAAAAAGGGGTCTAGAAACATAAACAGGGGTTTCCCTGGACAGCCTCTTGAATCCCTGCACAAATTAGTCAAGTTGTTTTTCAAATGTTTAACATCTTTACAACAGGTAAGTTGTTGAGACCCTTAAAAAAATAAACAAACAAATAAAGTCAGTCAACCCAAAGCAACCAACCAGACATGATCCTAGGCCACAGCGGGATTCAGGGATCCTGAAGAACAAACATACGTTCGCTCCAACAGTAAATGCTGTAACATCTGTAGCAATAGCAGAAAGAACATGCCAGATGTGTGGAACAGCAGTCCATGCTTTACTGCAGGGTTAGCTGGAAATATCATCAGAGTGTAAAACTTTTATTTACTGTCTGCCAGAAAAACTTTGGTTTAGAAAAAAAAATAAAGGGTTAGTGGGAATTTTTAAATATATCCAATGGCTTCTACTGAAAAGCTAAACGAGATCAAGAGGAAAGAAAAAGTCATTATCAAGTTCTAAACGCGGATGGTTGTGTTTCAACAGCGATTAACAAGCAAACATTTGCCTCATCCTTCTGTAATCGTAGGAATGATATTTACATTGTACCTAAATGATTACATTTTTTGGCTCTGAGGAGGAGATTCATTTAATCCTACCAGAGAGAAAACATGCTGCCAACTCCCTTTAGGGTGTGTAAACAGAGGGAGATAAAGAGCAAATATTGATGCAAAGCAGCTATTCTCCTGACTGATGGTATTCTACTCCTGTATACAGACACGTGTATATTCATGGGCGAAAGAGAACCATGCATGTACTTCAGGATGGCGGACAGGGAACGGCCAGTGTGATTCCGGAAACATGCGAACACGACATTTCACCGTTATTGTGCGACGACTAACCAAACAGCAAGCACGCGGACGCAGATTTGGATTTAAACCTTTCTTGGCATTTCATTTTAACCATGAACCTGAAAAACAATCATTTGAATTTTGACAATGCTGTCAAAGGTTTTAGCCCGAACGATTAATTGTGTAATCAATCGGGTCTAATAAAAAAAAAAGGGTTTGCCAAATATATGTAATTGAAAGTAAGCTTATTTGATATAACATTTTTTTCCTTTCAGAAATATTCTTGCAGTTCCAAAGTGTTTGTCATTTTGCTCCTTTGCCATTTTTTTTGGGGTGTTTTTTATTTTTATTTTTTTAAAGTTTTTAGTTTTAGTCTTGGGCTGCACAATGGCACAGTGGATAGCACTGTTCCCATTCAGCAAGAAGGTCTTGGGTCTTTCTGAAAGGAGTTAGCATGTTCTCCCTGTGCATGTGTGGGTTCTCTCCGGGTACTTTGGCTTCCTCCCACAGTCCAAAAACAGGACTGTTGGCTAATTGGGCACTCTAAAATTGTCCTTAGGTGTTAGTGTGAGTGGTTGTTTGTCTCCGTGTTGCTCTGCGATGGACTGGCAACCTGTCCAGGGTGTACCCCTGCCTCTCGCCCGTTGTAAGCTGGAGATAAGCACTAGCAGACCAACCCGACCCCAATAGGGACATGGTATACAGATAATGGATGGATAGATATGGTCTTAAATCATTGATTAAAAATATATATTTTTAAAACACCATTCCTATATCAAAAAACATGGTTAGCCTTATAACCCGTTAGCCAACATTATATCAAATTTCACAGACCTCTATTTAGTATTCAGCTCTATAAAAAAAATAATCCTTTAATAATGAATTATAAATATAAATAAATCTATGTGTGAGATGCAGGAACAATAAATTGAAGGGTTTGGATTAAGAAGGTGGTATTATTTGTACATGGGACTGAAACATAAGACCATTACAAATTGAAGTTTAAGAATCCGGTGTCAACTGCCCGGCACTACCTAACTGATTGATGTTCTACATAAACAAATGAATAAAAGCTTTGTCAAAATCAAATAAAAATATCTTACATTAAATGTTTTTTGAGGTTTGTATGACCACTGACCCCCCCTGGTATTAGGTAATCTTCTAGTGAACCTTCCAGAAAAAAAATCGACTTGTTTAGGAAGTAAGTGAGTATTTCCTGACCATCGGTCAGTGTACGGGAAGTAGAAAAATGATTAGATAATCAGCTGTACTCTAAGATAAAAACCAATAACATCCAAATGGCATTGAAAAATCAAACCATGTTGCAAATCTGTTTATCTCTTAACAGTTTAATGTGGCTCCACAGATTTAAACCATGTTTTTTTTAATGTTTTTTTATTAATATATATATAAATAAAAACTAGACATGAGCAGACCCGTGTTGTTCTAACAGTTTTCTGTAGCGTGGCAAAGCTAATAGCAAAATTATATGAATACAATTCAAGCAGTAAAAAGCATTCAAAGCTTTGCCGTGGAGTACAGGCTGTATTTCTAGAGTCATCCTTCTATGAGTGTGCATGTCATTGTGCCTTACAGCCTAATCACGGCTGACAGATTTAAGCCATGTTTCTTTTTGCTTGCATCCATATTATGTGTATGCTCCAGCCACTCACATCTATTGTAACCCACCGTTGAAAAGAAAGGAAAACCACTGTAGGGCTTCACTTACCTTTCATACTAATGCCGGACTTACAGTGGCATTAAAAGCCATAGCACTTTGACTGTGAACAAAGTACTGGGCTTCACTTGTGAAGTTTTTATGCTCTTCTTAACAACACTGTGCAGGTGGAGACAATTTGGCATATGCCTGAGTAATTATCTAATAATAATAGTAAATACGTTTTGTTTACTTTTGTGCTTCATTTCGATAAGAAGCAAATATTCAAATTATTAGAACTTTGACGGTTTTACTGCTTTTTTGGATTACCTTACATATTATATTTAACTAAGTTGTATCACATTAGACTCAACATTAGATTTTATTTTCTTAAGACGTCAGGTCTAACTTGTAGTATATTTCTTCTACATCTCCTTGCTACTTTGACTATTAATTTTTAAAAGACTGATATACAAGCTGCCCAGGTTCATATAGAGAATGTTTCACACTGCTTTACATGGGTAGGCCACTTCGCTACGATCGCATCGATCTCATCCAGGTTGCTTCTTACTTTCTGTTAGTTTGCAAAGATATAGGACTTACACTTTTGCAGCTTCCCTCTTAGCGTGAAGGGAGACAATAACTCTCTGCTGGACAGCAGTGAGCAGTTTAAGTCATGGTCAGAAGTGTCAGTGTTAACATTTAAGTTGGTCCTATGTATGTCATATTGTGTGTTGGAGGTGGACCCAAATACGGAGAATGAGAGGGCGGTACATGAAGATCTGTTGAAAATGTAGATATGTAGAATACAGGAACCAGGATACGTTGTACTAAGTGGCAGCAGACCAAGGACAAGGACTAACCCTATAAGGAATTGTCACAGAGGAGAATGGAAAGGAACTGACAAATAAATGGGAGCAGCTGTAGGAGATAATAGGGAAACACGCTTAGGGAGAGTAAGAGAATGAAAGCAGGAGAAACTGGAGACCCCACAGAATAACAAACCTAAAAGTAGAACGTAAACAGTATAGATCTCAAGCAGTTGCTAAAAAAAAAAAAAAATCATGACATAATGACAGAATACCTACACAAAGAAAACCAGGGGGAGCTCAGACAATGTAGTAGCCTAGTCTATATCTGTTAAAAACAATATCAGAAATGAAAATGGTATTCATACTAGTTTTAAAGAATGTCTTGTGAAGGAGTTGTCCGCATGGGGGGAGGGCACCCCATCACAAGAGATGTTGGAGACGCCCCTGCTTGACACTGGCACCGAGCACCGCTAACGACATTTATTATGGGGGTTTAGAGTTCAACAGGCACGCAGGTGTTTGGTGTCCAGTTCTTTAAATATCTCCTGTCTCCTGCAGGATGTTGGACTCTTTAAATTTAAAATAAAACTCATCTCATCAGCTGGGACCCCGTGACGTCATCCCGGGGTCAGTCCGCTTCTGGAAAATTCTCACAATTCAGCTCCAGTTCTGTAATTCACCTGCGCGTTTTTGTGGAGCGAATAAAAAAAAAAAAAAACCCCGACGGTTGCAGTTCTGCTTCAAAACTTGTGCGACAACATGACCTCCCCCTCCTCCTCCTCCTCCTCTCCACCAGAAAATCCCCGCAAACTTTTAAACGTGTCTCCCTGTCTGCTGTGAAACATTGTAACGCTGCTGGAACAAAAGCACGTCCGGATTAAAGATGAACACGCGCAAACCGCTACATGTTAGCACTTTGTTGATGCGTGTAAGGCTTTTACGCCGTGAAATGTTTAGAAACATGCTCGAACATTCCCCCGTTGGACTCCCTGGGAACAGTCACAGCGTGTTTCAGGAGGCAGGACGAGCCCAGCCGCTCACAGAGTATGTCATGTCGGCTTACCTTCTGCTCCTCTGGGGGTCTTTAGCAGACTGACTCGTTTTTCTGTTTAGACTGAAAAACCACTTGGCACCGCGCAGGTCGTGAGTGGCTCGGAGGGGATGGTTTTTTGTGAACCGCTGCCACGTACGGGAACAGAGACAGAGCGCTGCGCCGTAAGTACGGGAGGAGATGCGCAAGAGACATTCTGGACCGAGATTTGTTTTCACCTTGTGCTAAATTTGGGTGCGGCTCGTAAAGTAGGAAACATATAATTATGGTTCGGTTTAGCTTAGAAAAATAGTTTTTGTATTTAAAATGTAAGTTTGAAACAAAGTCCGTGGATTTTTTCCCCCTATATAATATTTCATATGAATTTACTTTGTATCATATAATGTCCTACAATAACGTTTCCCTTTTTGTAGATAAAGATGTGGAAAATGCTGCTCCTCTGCCTATAATAATAAATTGTCACTACAACAAAGCAGCATAATCAACCCCTTTGTTGTTAATCTAAAACCACCAATGTAGAGCTAAAACAAAGCTATAAATAATCAAAAAATGTGCTGGGAAATAAAGGGACAAGATCTTTAAAGGAAAGGAATAACAGCACCACCTACAGTCAAGTTGTTTACTTAAATATATGCTAACACAAAGGCAAGCCACTTTTTTATTCTTGTTGTTTTGATTTATTTTTATTTTTTTTTATATTTTAGAACATTTTAAACCATTACATTTTACTTATGCTCCTCATTGTTTTTTTATTTTAAAAAATTGTTTCGGGTTTATCTATGTTTATGTGTACTAAAATTAAACTATCATTTAGTTGTAGCTGCAATCTCTATTATTATTATTAGTATCATTATTAGTAGTAGTGGTAGTAGCAGTAGAAGTAGTAGTAGTATTAGTAGTAGTAGTAGTAGTAGTAGATAAGATAAGGATAAGGATGTGAAGCAGCCCAGAGATTTCCCGGACACGGCGGCACCCCAGCCCCCACCTGCGCCTCTAGATGATGTCCTCCAGGAGCTCTCTGAGATACTGCCTCCACTAAAAGGCAGGATTGATGACCAGCCCTCATCAAAATCATCCTCTCCATCTCTTCCTCTACTGGATTTTACAGAACACATGAAGGAGCTGGTTACTGTTGCCACCAGGATGATCCCATGCCCCATTCCTCTCCTATCCCGTCGTCCTGCAACTCCTCCCCCAACACAAACTCCTTATGTCAACTCCATTTCCAGTTCACAGAGAGTCCTGCGAGTGAGTCATCTGAAACAACTGCTAGATGAATGATATGCATGGGGTCCAAGCAGGAGTACTGCATGTACCCATGGCTCATTCCATGATAAGCCGTGGCCCGATGTGGAAGTACCTTCCTTCATCCCTGTAGTAATACGTAACAGAAAACGATTAGTCAGCCATCAAAACAGTCCAAAACAGTCTGTACGCATCTCAAATCTTGTGTTCACTACTCGTCAGCCACAGTCAGCAAATTACAGTAACACTCTGAAACTCGCTGTACTAAATGTCAGATCTTTGGCAGTGAAAACCTTTCTGATTAATGGTTTAATTTCATCTCATAACCTTGATTTTATGTTTTTAACTGAGACATGGCTTGATAAAAACACAGCTGATACAGTCCTGATTGAAGCTAGTCCACCTCACTTCAATTTTTTATCTGAAACACATCAAAACCAGAGGAGTGGGGTGTTTGTGCCATATTCAGGGACATTATACCCATCCATAAATTAGCATTTGGGGTCTTTTCATCATTTGAGTATGTATCATTCAAAATGGATTCGAAACAATCTTCCATTCTTTGTATTACCATCTACAAACCTCCAAGGAAGTGTTTTATTGATGATTTTACTGAACTACTTTCAATTGTATGCACTAATTTTGACTGTTTGGTCATAACAGGGGACCTGAATGTGCACATGGATGCAGCCCAAGGTAAACAATGTAAGTAACTCACTGCTGTCCTTGAGATGTTTGGTCTAACTCAGCATGTGAACAAGCCTACACACAACACAGGACACACTCTAGATGTGCATATCTCAAAGGGTGCTGTTATTTTAAATGTGGGTGTTGTGGATGTCGCTTTGTCTGATAATTTTTGTGTTTTCTTTGACCTTTCTGTTACACCCGAGCAAACAGCTGGCCTTACAGTTACTCAAGGAAGACTCATTGATGACAACACAGGGATTCAGTTTTTTTAAATGATTAGGTTTGAAAATGCTCCATGTTCTAATGTTGATGATATGTTAAACTCTTACACATCAAGTGTCTTGAAGGTTATGGATGCCATTGCTCCTGTCAAGGTTAAAATGGTTAAAAGTACACAAAAGGCACCATGGAGAAAAGAGGTCTCGGTCAGGGCACAGAAAAGGGAGTGCCGGAGAGCCGAACGGAAATGGCGTAAGTCAAAGCTCCAGGTTAATTTTGAAATCTACAA
>JAVLVB010000635.1:3775791-3790851 GCA_032876305.1 Orestias chungarensis
AGTGTTAGGTGCAGAGAGTTTACTGTAAAGGACAGGGGAAGGTTAGTTGCTGAGTGACCAACATCCTTAAGGAAAACAGATCAATGTCCATCTGAATCAGCTCCTCCAAGTGAGTGTTGGAGAAGATCAGTCAGGTGAAACCCAAAAAGCTAAATCTATCGATGTCTGATTTCAATACACCAAAGGCAACAATGGTATAATTATCCAATCGGAATTTCTTGAGGTGTGGGAAAAGAAGACGGTTAATGAAAATGTGGTTGAGTTGAGGAAAGAAAGAAGAATTTGATGGCTGTGCGGCTAAACATAATCTGGAAGGTTAGATGGAAACATTCAGAATTTTAGGTTGTAACATTAATGACAGTTGATTTATATAGTTGCAACATCTTTTTATACTTTATATTTATTCCTTCTCAGTGCTTGTGTTATTTATGGTCTATTATTTTTTTCTTTATTAATTATATTTATCCCTGATTTGTGTATTTTTTCCAACTCTCCTCTGCCTGCCAGCTTTACGTCGTCCCATGCTGTTTTCAATTATTCTCTCCTCTGCCTGCTCTCTAGGCAGCTGCCTTTACTCACATCTTATCAATCCCTTTGCTTTCTCAGTCACACTTCTCTCTTCCTCAGGGTATGTAAGCTCTCCAGTTTCATTGTTGTCAACTGGTTCTACAGGTTTAGGTATGCTTCGTTGTTCCTGACAGTTTCATTCCAGTAAGTTTCAAACTCCCACTGAGCATTAATTCCCAGAATTACGATGTGCTGTCAGCATTTTGGTCTGATTACGACTTCAAACAGAAAAAGTCCTATAACATCATATCTAGAAGTTGCTAGATGCATTTTTTTGACAGTTTCATCAATACTCCATCTCTTGCCAACACTGATACCAATTTGTATAAATAGGCACATGCAGGTCACATGATACAGACAGAGATACAAATACAGTCTATTTTCTATTAAAAATTTTAATGTAAAGGCCAAACAGGAAACAAAAAAATTCCAGTTTATTTATTTATTCTATTTTATGAACTATATAATGAATAATACAAATGTTAGAATAGACATTAAATAAAACAAAAGAAAAACAATGGACTAGATGTGATGGTAATGCAGGACTCCAATATTGACCATATCAAAGTGTTGATGGTCAGAATGTGATAAAATTTTCTAATAGGTTATCCATGTTATTTATAATAAACTTTGCATCTTATTTATGTTTTTGTTTAGAGTATTTTTGGAAATGTCTTAGGTACTTATAACCAGCATATTCAGATGGTAGACCTCCAGTTGCTAAAACCTGCTAATCATTATTGAAGATCTCGATCCACCACAAAAAAAATAAAAATAATAGTAGAATTTTTTTTTGTTGTTTCTCTCAATTTATTGTTTTAGTGTTTTTTTTTGTTTTTTTTTACTATCGGTAAAACTTTTTATTCTTGATATTTGATATCGATGGGTGATTAAAGGAGTTAAAGGTTCCAAAATCATAAAATACTCACATGTTTATGACTCCCGTAGAGACAAGCGGTATAGCAGTTTTTGATTTATTCTAGATTTTTTAGAGCGTATTTCATTTTCTTTCCAGTGCTTTACGGACATCAGATTCTCAAGTATCTTCACCCTTGATGATAGCAACATAGGACTGTTGATTTTTTTATTACTCAAATCTATCTTTGAATGTCAGTGTTCTTGATCTATCACCAAAGTATGACTTCTAAGTGTTAAATTGATTTCTGAGACCTTTCTCTCTTACCAGGCCAAGAACGCCTAAAGTATAAATCAGTCAAACCTTCAATCGGTGCCATAAAACGTTAGTCTCACAGTGGGATCAACGCTATGATGGACCCTGACAGGACAGCATAAAGGGGAAAAACCATGCCATAGTCAGAAATTAATTATGCAAAACAGGTTAATCTCTCTCTGTCTCTTCTTTGGTTTTCCTAAAGCAGCGTTACTCTCTGTAGTCCACATAAGGCCACAAACAGGTTCGGAGAGTATTGTGGCATTGTAATATTGAGAGAAGGATGATATTGGACTGATCTTACTTGATGGTTGATGGATGTTGACGCCGGGGAGGGGGGAAGACTGAGAGGTGAGTTCCAATCCTGCGGTGGGAAGCTGAGAAGTTGTCCGGGGAAGTGTGCACGCCAGATGGATTGATGCTGGAGCGGGCAGATCGAGCCGAGCCAAGAGGAGCGGAGAGACCCGATGGATGCAAGGAACCGGAGAGAGATCTTGTGGGGAAGGAGCTCGGGAGATGATTGGAACCTGAGGTGAGCACAATGTTGTTAGGAGCGTGGGAAAAAGGGAGCAACAAAGTAGCAAAAAAAATCATAAAAACCAGAGAACTACTGGAGACATAAGTAGAGCACAAGAGAACTACAAAAATACATGAAATACGTGAAACACTAGACTAGGCACTGAGACAAGGTTTACCACGAATAACAAACACTCAGGCATCGAGTAGCTGGTCCACCACTCCTCTTATACTGGCCCAGCTCGTCAACGCCAACAGGATGCTCCTGTGGTGGCAAATGCTCCAGCAGAGGGCGACCCCCTGTGGACAACTGGAGAGGTGCTAAAAGGAACTCACTCTGACAGAAGGTCCCCAATACACATTATTCCTCCTCCACCTTCTGTAAACACAGCGGTATTTTGACATGTATAAATGCGGTTTACATCACAACGATTGTGGCACAGAGTTACATCTAAAAAATGATTGACGAACTGAAAATATAAATAGGTAAATAAAATAAGTAACAGATCAATCCCCTGTATAGGAGCAGTACCGAGCAGGGGGAGGTAACTGCAGCAGATGGACAGCACTTTATCCATTTTAAAGTCACATAGTTGTATGTACTTCCCCATGGCCTCTGACTATTCCTTCTCCAAAACTATAGAGCCGGCACACTGAAATAAACATCTTGTAGAGGTTGAGTAGTCAGAGTGTATAAATTACAATGCTGCCCCAGGCCATACAAACCACTCGGGTGGTAATGTTTTTTGTCATGCAGCTACAATAAAGAGAACTCATTGTCGGTGCAGACGGTGCAGACCCTTGGAACTGTGTTGTTTATTTCAAAATATACTACAGCTCTTTAGAAAGTTCAGGGTTTTGAAACGTTTTTTTCAGTCACAATCTACTGAATGATTTGAATTTTGCGTTTGTAAACATTTGGACTGGATTATTGCTAAGTGTATTTGGTTTCTTGCTAAAATCTTTTACAAATCTATTGTAATGTTTTTCAAGGGAGTGTACAAAGCCTTAAAATCTGATACATTCAAACTCAACCAGCTCTGCTGCACATGAAAAGACAGAAATATTCCACTCTGAGCCAAAAGTTTGAGTTCCAATACATTACTACGGATCAGAAGATTCTAGGTTCGACTCCTGGCTAAATCGTTCAATTAACTTTATACTAATTCTCCATTCCTAAATGTTTAATTAAGGGCTACTTAATACCAAGGATGGAGGGGAGGAACAGTGCTCCCAGAAATTATTTGCTTCGTAACAGGACATTAAACAAAGCTCCAGATGATTTGTACGGGATATCATCCAACACATTAGTAGATTGCGTTGGATGAGACATAATCATGACGTAGTCATTTTTGGGAATACTTTCCAGACAGGATATTTCAGGAAGACTGCATGTCTATTGTTGGTTCACACGTCAGGAATAAATGGCAGCCTTGAGATGAACACAAGTAAACCATGCTAAACAGCTCTTTTAGACAAATATTTCCTTGCAAAACACCTTCTAGTGCCACATGTCAAATGAAGTAGGATAATTATCTGTGTGAATTAGAGATTTAAACCAAAAAGTTATCTGTTACGCAGCTGTTGGTGATATGGCTTGTGTGGAAAGTCATTCAGAATGTAGATGACAACGCTTCCTTCACCAGAAACAAGCACAAAACTGAGTTCCACAGTTTTTCCAATGTCATGGAGCTCCTACAGTTCCAACATGTACATGTAGGAAATTGATCAATCTACTCACATGTATAAGTCCCAACTCGGAAAAGCCAGTTGTGCAGATCATCACTTAGCTGTCCATCCACATTTCAGCAATCAATGGCAATGTTAAGATGAAGAGGACCTAAACACCCCAATACATAGGGGAAACTAAAAGAGCAACTTTCAAGAACATTGGCAGAATACAAAAGGAGCACACCATCACAAAGAGAGAACATGACTAGGTTATGAGCTCATCAGATGTGAGTATAACCCTATTCAATTCAGCAGAATACTTATGTTTGGAAAAGAAATACATGGCAGAGGATGGTATCGATACAGCCTTGGTAAACAAGTAAACTCAGGCAACTCAGGCTGTATAAAGAGGCACCATTTAGGAGTGGGGATTAGAGACAGCCACAAGGAGGCAAAATACAGGTTTAGCAGAGGGTTGAGGAAAGCTAAATCCCTGTATTCTGAAAAACTCCTTCAACACATTGCTGCTAACAACATTGCTTCTTTCTAGAAAGGGCTTTAGCTGCTGAACAACTTCAACCCTACAACCCTCTACGCCACTGATGACCGAAGACTGGCAAAAGGCCTGAACGAGTTCTATTGTTGGTTGGATGGCTCATCCACTAGCCCTGAGACATCTCAATCCACGGCAAAAAAGCCCACCATAGATCCTTCCACATTACCCACTTTATTTAAGAAAACGGTGTGCAGAAACTTTTTCGGAAGGCGAATCAAGACCAAACTCGGACAAGACAGATGTGCAGATGAACATTTATTTAGCAATACGTGGAAATTTCGAGACCAACACAAGTAAAGCAAATAATTTGTCATGAATGCTACAAGAAAACCTACATTAAAACAGAACGGGCTGCTTGAGATAAAATGCCGAAAGAGTCCACAGTGCAGTATGGGTTGTCTTGCCAAGTCATTTTGACAACCAATGACACCCTCCATGTTAGCTCCCGAAAGAATGATACATTTGGTGCAGTTGGCATTCTGGGTACTGCTAAGTGTCAACCAAAACACAACTATTTTCATACTAATTGGGTGTTTCCAAAAAAGTAGTTCTTAACAAAACAAATTTTAGTGCCCACGTTTACAAATGTCAAATGAAACTTAGCTATAGTAGGATACTTATCATTCTTATCATTGACCAAAAGGAAAAACAAAAAGCTGAGTTCCATAGCTTGTTGCAAATCTTTCCTAGGTAACATGCAGATAGTAGAGTTCTGTTGACCGGAATCTGCACCAACTCGGACTTTTCAGAAACTTCTTTGACTCATTAGGATGTACATGTTTGTATTGTTGGAGTCTGGGCAGTACTTATGGGGTTGTAATTTAGTTTGGACATAAAAAAACAAACCTTTTTCAGTGTGTATTTGTGCATATAATCAAAACCCTATGTCACCTTTTAATATTATATATTTTGTAAAGCTCTTATCACACAAATGTTCAGACAAAATTATTTTTCAGCCTCTCAGACGTCAGTATGAATGCTGAAGTCAGTGTGGGGTTTTTAGGAAAGATGCTGTAGATTTTGTGAGTCGGTGTGAATTGGTTGTCTTGCACCCAAAGTCCCAATTAGTTCCTGCCAGTCGTTTTGTCGTGATGTTGGCAAAATTGCATGTCTCAAACTCGGCCTAAACTTGCTCAACATGTGATACTCATGACTATCTTCATACAGCGTATATTGAGCTGGTCAAGCTAGCAACAGTGCACATTTCAAGGATTCAAGAATTTTCAAACTGAGGTGATACAGTGTGACTAGATTTGCAAAAGAAAGTGTCAAAAATAGAGTTCATTATCATAGCATTTTAAACTTGCAGCCACCCAATATGGTGGCTGCAAGTGGCTGCAGGAGAATCCAAATGAGAGCATAACAATGCATATAAACGAACAGAAGTGCAAATATTTTAATGGAGAGAGGTCAGACTTATTGAGTGAGTGAAAGCAGCTGGGAGCAAGTAAGCTAGAGGCAAGTAAATTAAACTGTACCTGAGAAATTAGTCTATAAACCTAAAAGGGAAAAGGGAAACACCTGGAAGAAGCACCTTGTAACTGAAACATAAATCACAAGTATAGATTCAAAAAACACAAAAAAACCTGCCAAAAACGCAACAAAGGCAAACATTTGCTGCTACACAGTGAAATTACTGTTCTCTGAAAGGATTGCAAACATATTGGATATACTCAGTTACTTCTTTTTGAACTCCTAGAAATTTTTCCCAAGAAAATGAATAGAATTGATACATATGTGCAAGGGCTTTAATAGCTGACCCAAAGAAAAAAAAAAAAGGAAAACTGAGAGGCACAACAATGTTCATGTAATGCACCTTTTTAGTGCTTCAAGTCATGAAGTTTTCCGGTCAAACCAGGATCCTTCATATGCAATGAAAAGCTAACTGCTGTGAAAACTTCTGATAATGAACATTTTTAAACCGGGGAATCACACAATGTTGAAGTTGTAAACTTGCTTCAGATTCACTTACAACTCACCATGCACAGTTACTTCCATGCAAATAGTTTTAAATGTAACATTCTGCCTGTATCAAAACAGAAGGAAAAGTAAAAATAATGAAGCATTTCACTCAATGTCTAGAAAACAAAAATAAGATAAACAGTGCATAAAAATACTGATAAGAAGCAAAATCTCTATTTGTGCTCATATTTTTTTCCATGATTAGTTCATATATGTATATTTGTACCTTATGTGTTTATGTAAGATAGATTGCCAAATACAGATAAATACAAGCAGGCGGCCACATTGGCAGGGTCTGCCAGCTGGCAACATTGGTGGTAGGCTTCAGCTCGCAATGCGGCGTTGTTCAACTGTAAATACAAACAAAGAATTGAATGTGCTGAGGTTAGTTGTCAACAGTTGGTTGCACGTGGAAAACATTTGTGTGTTTTTCCCAGGTCACAAAAACCTCGCACAGAGGACAAAGAATATATTGTTACACTGCTGATCCACTTTAGGATCTGCGTGTGGTGCAATTTGGGGTTGATTTGACCAGATCCGCATCATGAGAAAATCTTTTGTTGCAAACCTCAAGGCTTAGAATGTCCTGTTCCGGTTTGTGATATTCGCTGGAGCTCAAAGTCTTGTTTTATTTAAATCAAATCAGGTAACCTTTAATAACCTAAAAATAATATCTCAAGGAGAAAAAAATGAAGCGAATACACACAAAACAACAAATTAGCATTTTGTGGATTGGCAGTTTCTAACCGGCTTAATCAAACATTTGTTTTTTTTAACAGTTTTCAATCTATTGAGTAAACAGACATTTTGAGACCCCCTTTCTACATTTTTATAAATTTCCAGGCATTTTCTTTTGTGAAACTTCAATACAAAATAACAAAAGTGTTTATACATAAAACATGAGTCATATTTTTGTTTATAGGACACTATCCAAATCTTCCGTTCAGTTTTTAAATACACTTTTATTTCAAGATGTTATTTAAAATGTATTTCTGGACAGAAATGTGGGGATTAGATTAGATTAGATTAGATTAGATTAGATTAGATTAGACTTTCTTGATCCCAGGCTAGACATGTGTTACGGCTGTTAAACGTAAAATTTTTAGATAGTTTAGCAAATTTCACCACTGGAAAACATTTTTAGCAAATTTCTAATTGGTGACATTACTTTTACTTGTTCTTTAAAAGGAAAAAGTTACATTTGCCAAACACACAAATTGGTTTACCATACATTGAATTAAGTAAATGTGTCACATTTAGAGCTTGTGAGGGACTTAAATGCGGAAGTAGACAAAATAATAATAATAATAATAATAATAATTATAGACTCATTTCAAACACAAAAACTTCTTAGCAACAACTAAAAAATGCCAGGTCATTTTACAGTGAACCACAATCGGCTAAAGAGGAAAGAACTGTGTCTGTATAAGCAGCATTTGTTTAAGAATTATGCCAATAATAGTAAAAACACCTGTTTAGGCATGAAAAGCAGTAACAGGTTAGGGTTGGGAAAGTTCTAGTTATTTACTAAAATGATGACTTTACCATGTTAGATATTAAATTACAATAATATACCAAAACTGTAACCATTTTTGTGTTTGAACATTCTTGTTAAACAGCTTTATCCACAACTCTTCCTGAACAGTCTAATAAGATTTGTTTACCTTCTGTACATAAACAATTGTGTAGAGAAGTCCGACAAAAAGCAGAACACTAATCACCCATTCCATGATGACTTTAAACTACTACCATCTGGAAGGATATTCAAGCAGTCTAAATCAAGAACAATCAGATTGGAAAAAAACTTATTACTAGCTGGTCCATTATTCATATAAACTCTAATAGTAATCGGTTTGCTGTGTTGGTTTGTTGTGTGTGTGCCTGTTTTGATTTTATCGATACCTGTACATAAAGAAGTTTTTTTTTATTGTTGCTGAATGCATTCTGTGATTGTTTCTGCCATCTTGTAATTGTTTATGTTTCTCTTTACCTTGCTATAAAAATAAATTCTCCAGCAGGACACAATAAAGTGATAGTGGAATCCAGAATCAAGAATCAGTTTATTTATATAGCACCAATTTACAACAGATGTCGTCTCAAGGCACTTTACAAGAAAATCAATTAAAATCAAAGATACATCATAACAAATCCATTTGAAAAAGTTTCCAATCTAAGGAACATTGTCTTAATGTTGCTAGACTGTGACTTTGGTCTCCTGGATCCCGTTTTCGTATTTTCTGTATGTTTCGCAAACCAAATTTACTTACTGTTGTAGTCGGTGGCATCAGAGTCCTGGTTGGCAAAAGAAAAGTTTTGGTCTCAAAGGTTAAAAAATGCCTAAATACAAGCCAGTTAAACAAACTCACAAGACGGAGCGGGGTGTTCTGTACACCTTATATGAGTCTAACTGATTTGTTTTGACTGGCATTTAAAACTATGCATACATTCTCATTTTTACAAAGTAAAATTGAAATGCTCTGAGTCCTAACATGTCCTTGTTTTGATGCAAACCAGCTGTCTTGTTTAGAATTGACTTTAAATATGTGTACATTCTTAAAAAGACCTTGAGGTTAACACGCAGTATAAAAAGGCTCCTCAACCTCGGTTTACTTTACAAAGTACCCACCTTACTTACTTTTGCCAGTCCTGTTTGTCTACCTTTTCACTTCTGTTTGTACTTTGATTGTTTACAACCGAGCCAGGGAACTCTGTGTGAGAACTGATTTGAAATGCTGGACACATAATCTGACAGGCTGATTTACACGCTTTGTTTGTTCATCTGGTGGCGGTTGAGAGGTGGGTATGCTGGAGTGGAGTCCGTTGCCTTGGTTGCAGCGGGTGATTTTGTCAAGAAGCTGGGTAATGGTGAGCTGATTTAATTGTGATGGAGGAATGAAACACTGTGACAGAGAAAGCTTAAAAACTGGTAAAAGAGCAAAAAGTATCTTTCTTCAAGTAGTACAACACACGTCTTTGGCGAAGGTACATGGAAGCCTTGGCTTCAGTGGGTATTACAAGAATTGTCTTTATTCTTTCTGTTGGTTTGTAAAAGAACTTTGGGTGTTTTTCTGATCAAAGGTAAGCATAAGCAGCTCAATCCGGTGTAATTAATGAACCAAATCTGAATCATTGTGGCCTGTAACCTTTTAATGTACATAAAAACTAGAACTAAATCACTTAACTTGCTAATTTTACTTCAAAACTTAATTTAAGCCTATTGCTCCGACATCAAATAATCACAAAACTCTGAAACCCCAAAAGACGTGTTTACCTCTGTGTTTTTTTTCTTTCCTTTTTTTTTTTCCTCTGCCAACAGTTGAGAAGCACCAGCGCATTAAATAATAATTACTAGCATCTGGCCAGTGTGCACATGTACACCAAGGAAATGAGGCTTGG
Organism: Orestias chungarensis; assembly: GCA_032876305.1. Classification (NCBI taxonomy): domain Eukaryota; kingdom Metazoa; phylum Chordata; class Actinopteri; order Cyprinodontiformes; family Cyprinodontidae; genus Orestias; species Orestias chungarensis. The sequence continues at coordinate 3,785,631 of JAVLVB010000635.1, forward strand.
CTCGTAATGGGCAGTCCTTAGCCACAAACCATTTGTCACTCAAGAAAACTCTGTATTACTCTATTCTGCATGATCAGTTTGGCATCAACCATTTTTAAGGACCTACATCTAAAAGAATGTTTTCAAAAGTAAATTCAGTTTTTTAACACTGACATTGATGGAAACTCGCTCGTGTTAAATACCCACATCTTTGTTTTAGCCTTGGTCTCCCAAAAGTTCAACTTATGTATTTGTCGGTTTTCCATTTCTGAATATTTCAACCACATGAATTAAGCTTTATGATTTCCCTTTAATTGTATGTTTCCCCACATGCTGGTTTGGGGTCCAAACAACGGCAGCATTGTTTGCAGCACATGTCATGTCATGTTTGAACTAGGGGGGATAAATTTGCTTTTTTTTCTTCTTGTTATTACAATTAAGCTGCTACTAATCAAACAATTGTGCACACAAATAGCTTTCTGCTTCTCATTTTAGCATATTTTAGAACGTTGTTACTTGAAAACTCTCACAAAACAATAAAAGAGACAGAGTTGTCCTTAGAATCTAATTAAGAAAACGGATGCTAATAGATATCATTGAATATCATTAGTAATCGTTTTTTTGTCTTTGCAGTTTGCACCACAGGTTTACATTAATTTCTTCGGGAGGGTGTCAATCAAACCATCTTTTTGAAAATGTGTATTTGTCTTTGAGAAATAATCTCCAGTTTTAAAGACTGCAGGAGCTGTGACAAAAAACGCAATGGCACAAAGTAGTGTAGAATTTAGTATAGAAGAACCATGGAGACCAACAACTTAGACAGGAGAATTTCCTAATGTGTTCATTGTGAACTCGTCAAACTAGCTTTGTTGGAAGAATGGTTAAAATAAGCTCCATCCTTCCATCTGCACAGGAAACACCTTGAGCAGATGAACCTAGATGTACCTCTCCCCAGTTAATCGGGCCTGCCATCTGGGGGAATTCCAAAGCATTCCCAGTCCAGCAATAAAGCGTGGTCCCTTCACTGTTTCCTGGGTTTCTCCCTGGGTCTCATGCTAGGATTTCTCAGATGCCCCAGTTGACTGGCCATCAAAACTTATTGGCTCAACACATTGATTCTGCCTAGAAATTATTTTAATGTGTTATGAGCACAATCTGTTTCTACCTTCCCCACCAATGAGAAATAGTTACAGTTGGCAATGTTAACCAATCTCAGGAATGTGGCCTGCAGAGACAAAACAGTCTGTATCACTACCCCTAGGACTCCCCAAAAAATAAGGTTGTATTTCTTCTCAAAGAAGAAAAAATCATGTTGAATGGTTGTGTAAACTACCATGCAACCTCCATGAACCTGTTCGAGTAAGCTTTGTTTGGAAATATATATTACAAAATCCAGTTTAATTTAAAGTTTAATTTACAGTTTCCAAAAGGGATGTGTCTAAAAAGGGATGAGTCTAAACTGTAACATTTGGCGTACATACAAAATACATTGTGATAAGGAAGTAACAATGCACATAACCATGAACACATTCTCTTAGTTAAACACGATTGACAGCATCATGACATGTGAAACTGTTTGTCTGCAAAAGTTTAATTGAAACAAGTCACATCATGATAGATCCTTGTAGATATTATTATCAATTATAAATAACAAATTGATAAAATTACAATTGTGATTTTCACATGTGTAAAAGTGCAAGAAACAATTTTGGAATACCGTCCGATGGAGAGATGCTTGTTTTAAAAAAAAAAAAGGTTTTCAGATCGCTTGACATTTTGTATCGGCCTTGTGTTTGGCTGTGGGCACCATGTACACAGTCGACATATTTTTATTTAAAAACCAGCTGTTTCCTGTTGAAAGCATATGTTGGGAAACTAAGCCAAAATACAACGTCTTACACTGACGTAGTAGTGATAAAAAAAAAGTTAATTGTGGTTTAGAATTGCTTTAGATAATTTTAACTTAATTATACTTGAGATTATTTACATAGTTAATTTTTTTTTTTTGTTTCACACCATTTTTACAACTGTATTAACACATGACCAATGATGTATTTGTTTTCATGGATGAATTATTTAAAAAAGTATAAACATCTTTGGAAATTAATTCAAGTACCTTTGTTTACATGTATTAAAGCTTAGAAGACTGTTATATAAAATGTTAACCTTAAAGGCTGGTGTGATGCCAGGTTTTGTGTAACAGAAAAGATGACATAATTTTCTCCAACAAGGAAAAAAAAAATCCAGACAGAGGCAGACAGCTCATGATTACAACACTCTTTGTCCTACCTGCTTCCGCTCGCATTCTTAAAGTCTAGGTAACGCGGAAGGAAAACCATACTACATATATTTGCCGCGCATTAAATGGACCTCTTAGTTTGTGCTGAAGGTTTGCCAGGTTAAGAGTGTAAGGGAAAATTAGAACAGAGAGATAAGGGTTAGTTCAGCTCAGGTTTACTGCAAATAGCCTTTTGAAAAATATGTTGATCTTCTCAATAAATCTTCAACACAGTCAACTGTTGTCTGTGGCTTGTCTTCTTCTTTGATTAGTCATCCTTTTATAATGCTGGGATTGAGAGCAGAGGAACATCCTGTAAACACAGTTTGAGGACAATCACTAGTGATGTAATTATTTGCTTTGTTCACAGGTCCGTACAAACTGTGTGCCTGTTTTTGTTATATTGATTTTAACCCCTTATTCAAGTAGTTGTAAAGGCGAGCCATAGTCACTGAAAATTGAGATTACACTAAATTGATTTGTTTGTTGAATCACTGGAAAACACCTTGCAGTTAATTATTTATACAATTTGGCTGAAAACTGTGACGAAACACTAATTATTATAATTTTTAGTATAGTCCAGCCATTATGACAACAATTGCTATAGCATGATAGTAGTAACCTGTCTAAGGTTAATGCTGTTTCCATGATGATGGAATGAACGCTGAACACAAATGTTATGTTGTACTTTGGCTGCTCTTTTGCAAGTTTTGGCTGGACAAAAATGCAATGGCTTGACAATGGGGTATAGAGTGAAACCTTTTAAAAACACAATGCAAATCACGCCCAAATAAATTGAAACTCAAACCTTTTGGAATCAGTCTCACTTTGTGATCTACTGACATCCTTATGGTGTCAGTGCTTTGAGGGTTACTATCATGTGGAGTGTTAAATCACAATCTGCTCATTGCGGAACATGGGCCTAAAAAGGACATAACTGCTTTTTGTTCTGCAATCTGAAAATATACAGTCTATACATTGACTATGGAGAAATGTCGGCATATATCTGATACATATATTGTTTATATATTGTCTCAGATCGTGCTTGATCTGAATGACCCCTGTTACGCTAGTGTGCTTCATAAGTTTCTCAGCAGCTCATTGTGGAAACTGGATTGAAAAGCCAGAGTTAAAATAGTGGTTAAACACCTCAGGCTGACGTCCTGCTTAAATGAAAGCTGTCTCTTGACTTTACAGATGCTTTTGTTGGTCATTGTATGATTCAAACTGAATCAGATATCAGGGCAGGACTCCACATGTGTGCCGTCTACTAAAGGACACATACAGTGGAATGGCAATGAGATCATTCCGTTTGTATTAGAGAGAAAAAAGAAAAAGAACTCAACTCAGACTAACTGACTAACTCTGGAACTGGCTGGGGAATTATAGGATATTCCAGTAAGGCTACTAGAATATCCACTGACAAAAAAAGCAGAGGATTTCTCTGTCAGTGAACTCTTGATCATTTATTTCTGCTAATCATGCATTATGGCTTTAAACTTACATAACACAGTTGTTGAGTAATTGGCTGAACTTAGAAATAACTGCACACACCACATTATAGTTTGAGGCTTGAAAGGTTAGCATATTTTCAGAGCATTAAAGACAGTCTGCTGAATCTAATCAAATCCATCAAATCAAAAATACTTTATTCATGCCAAAGTGAAATTATTAGATGGTGATGGCTGTGCGCAGGAAAGATTTCTGTAGTTTGTTTTACAACAACAGTGTCATGACACTCATGAGGATTTTCAGGGCTGTCGATTTTTCTTGATTTTATATACAATCCTTCTTTATGTCATCATCTCCAGAGATTCAACAGTAGGAATAACTTCAGTTTAACAAAGAATAAAAGAATGACCAAGAATCAGATCACAAAATATCCAATAATTAGTTAATGAGAAAGGCAAAAAAACAACAACTGCAATGATGTGTTTTAGAATTTTTGAATCCATTATAAGAATAATCCGAAATACTTTTCTTTAGTTTGGCAAAAACCTTTTTTTCAGTTTATGCTTGTTATCTCAATGAAGTGCAGCTGGAGGCATCCATGTGCTGCCTTGCCCAGGGGCTCTTTGATATGTGACAGTGGGGTTGGCAGCTGGATATTAACCTGAAAACTTGCAGCTGGAAATGAACCCTGAAAACTGCTAATTTGCAAGACCAAAACTCTACCCACCGTGCCACAGTCATCAGAAAGGCATGAGACAAATCTTAATCAAGTCCCGTCAAGTTCATTTGTTCAGAATATTTAATGCTTTCAAATAAATAAATAAATGAAAAACTCCTGGTACAGCTTTAAATTTGTGTTTTTTCACTCAAGGCTCATAGAAGGATAACTACGTTTTGCCCCCCTGTTTTCATTAAGACCTGCAGGACCAGAGCTCTACAGGTCTCCTCCCCCTTTCAGGCTCCAAAGGCCCGGGTGAAGGTGGGCGGGGCGGTCCGTCCGATGACGTCAGAGGCGGTTTCTTTACTTAAACTTGAACCAGGAGCGGAGCGGTGAAGTTCTCGCAGCCGGGACGGCGTTGCCTAGCAGCTGGTAACAGGACTCTTGACTACTTCAAGTTCACTTTTTCCTCATCGGACTTTTTCCCAATTCATTATTCTATCCTTTGAACTTTTTCAAAAATACAGTAAAACAACAGTGTAGATACCCGACAATGTCCTGTACCGTGACGCTGAAGGGACCCTCTCCGTGGGGTTTTCGCTTGGTGGGAGGAAGGGACTTTAGCACACCGTTAACCATCTCCAGGGTAGGTAGCCACTTTTTCCTGCTTATGCGAGTCCATTCATTCAGCTGCGGGGGAAAAAATGTGGGGGGGGGGGGGTCGCACGCCCTCGTTTGCAACAAAAGTTCGATTTTGCTCACATGAAAGGTCTTAAAGGTTTATTAACACCTGAAACAAAAGCTGTGATTAAATGCGAATCTATAATTGTCATTTCTGGCAGGTAATTTCCCCC
>JAVLVB010000635.1:3808938-3848886 GCA_032876305.1 Orestias chungarensis
TATCTGTCTTTGGAAATAAAATCTCACTCTGTACTCATTTGTGTTTTCAAAAGGTAATTGCTTCCATTTTGTACTTGGCTTCAGTCAAAAAACTGGAGTTCAAAGAGAAGTTTGGGGAGCAAAAGGAAGCTGATGAAGAAACACAGCCTAAATTATTTTTACAGCCACAAACCTTAATGTGTGTGTGTGTGTGTGTGTGTGTGTGTGTGTGTGTGTGTGTGTGTGTGTGTGTGTGTGTGTGTGTGTGTGTGTGTGTGTGTGTGTGTGTGTGTGTGTGTGTGTGTGTGTGTGTGTGTGTGTGTGTGTGTGTGTGTGTGTGTGTGTGTGTGTGTGCGTGTGTGTGTGTGTGTGTGTTTTAGAATGTTATGTCATAGGCTGACACAAAGTAGTGTGTAATTTTAGCAATGTTTTTTTTTTTCTTTGCATTTCACAAAACAAACATGACGAGTATAAAGTTCATGTACATTTATCGTCTTTGCTCAGTTACACGTAAATAAAATGATGACCCATTTAGTGAATGTTCCACCTAGACAAGTATGTGTGACTTACCTTCAGTATTTTATACCTCTAGGGTACTTTTAGTTGTGCACTCAAAAAATCACCATTAGAAATTGTGAGAAATATGGAGTTAGAGGCTTTAAATGTCCCAAAACGGTGGCAAAGGTTCCTTTAGAAGAATAACCCAAATTACACAGGAGTGTAGGTACAATGTTTAAGTTGTACATGTGCAAGTTGGTAGAGCCATTGAGTTATAATTGAAGCAAATATGGTTGTAAAAAAAGTGTTGACTTAGGTGATCAACTTGTAAATACACAATACATTCATTTGTAAAGTTTATTTTAGTGTATTCATCGTCCTTGTACCACATATTCATTTTTTGTCCATCTACATTTCAATGAATAAGGGAAGCTGTATAAATGGGCAGATCCAGCTGTTCGTCAGCTGTGTTTCATGTAGAAACTGCATGAATCTTTAGACCAATGCAGGGTTGAATGAACTCAACCTTGCGAGGTCCAAACCGGTCACTGGACTTTCCACTTTAGCCAGTTTTTGTTAGACACTCCCAAAAAATGTTGTTTCCAGCCAGCAAGCCTGCATCTGAACTTTCATGTCTTTCAATAGACATGTTTGTGTGGTAACCACTGTGACCAAACAAACTGGGGGGAAAAATGAAGGCCTTCTGTCTCTGAATTATGGAGGTCCTGGTGCATAGGCGGGAGCATTCTTCCTACGCAGTTCTGTAGCTGCTGGTCATCCAGCAGACACTCGGCGCCTCATAAGAGCGGCCTTGATAGCAACACCTCCGTGTCTCATATCTGAAGCATTGCCTCAGGCTGACCAATGCTATGCCAGCTCGCAGCCCAGTGATCTCATCCATTTCGACATTGCCTCAATCACATGCGCACACTCATCTTTAATCACTTTTTTTTAAGCTGATGGTAGAGGCTGCATGAATTGGAAGGGAGGATGTAGGATACGTGTGCACACTCTCACATAGGCTGTTTCTATAACATAATGGCCTGATGTTACCAATTAGGAAGTTGCATGCTATCCCTTCTTAACATTTAACACTGTGGGAGCAGAGCACAAATACATATGAACAAAAGAATCCATTCTTCAATTGTCTTTGTAACATTTACATGTAACTCGAGACTGAAACAGAACTCTTGTTGAATGTTTTATCTGAAAATGTGACACATTTTTGATTTCAATGAAGCATTCTTCTGCTTGTTTTCTAAAGGAAGCGGTGACTTAGGTGAACACCTGCTTCTGTGTGTGCAATAGGCCCATTGAGAAGTCCAATAAATAGTGCATGTTTGCCTAGCTATTATTCACTTAGCTATGCACTTTTTCAGAAGTGCATTCAGCTGGATGTAATTATCATAAATATAAACAGAAGAATGATCTTAGATAACTGTAATTCAGTAGTCACTTCTTCTGTGCAATAGCAGTGAGCACCGGCTGTGATCCAAACTACTGTAACTCTCAAAAATCTCACTATGTGTATGAGAGGGGTTTATTTAAAATATCTTTACCCATTTTTGTTACTAAAAGCGGTTATATAAAACAATCAGAACTCACAAACAGTTCCTTGCAGCACTTGTTGAACTTTTTTCAGTTCAGATGTAATTTAATAACAATAAACTGAAATGTGTTTCGTTAGAGCTAATGTCTAGTATCAGTGTTAGGGTAAAAATTGACATGAGCACCGTTTAACCTCGTGATGATCCACTACTCAAAAGTCTTAAGGCTGTTTTTTCAACAATAGCTTTCTTCCTGCCCCACTTCCATTAAGGCTATTTTTGTAAATTCCAGGACTACTAGTTGTCTTGTTGACAGACATTTCCATAAGATGGTATCTGTGAAAATATCTATGGATCTCTGCAGCTTCTCCAGAGCTACCGTGAACCTCTTTTTTTGCTTTTCTGCTCTTCTTCTGGCCTGGCAGTTCAGATGGAAAGCCAAATCTTACCAGGTTTCTAGTTGTGCGGTACTTTCTCCAAAAATAAATAATCACACAGATTGATTCTTTTGTAACTTGATCTTTTGAATACAATTTGTTTGACTGACCTATTTGTGGGCATAGTTAAAGGGGTCTGAATACATTTGAAAACACTTACTTTTCAAATGTGTGTAAAAAAAAAAATGTTGGATACTACATACTGTTTTCTATACCTGTAACAATATATCTATGAAGAAAGACACCTAGATAGAAAAAGAATGCTATCAGCAAAAAAATTAATAAAATTACTCCATCTCAGCTGAAATTTTAACATGCTTCAGCACTAGGGTGTAAATTGGCAGGAGATGTATTTATAACAACCTCTCGTGGGGATTGTCTTACAGATCGGGATCCGGAGAAAGAGTGTGGTCACCAACTGTCAGTGAAGATGGCAAGATAAGTCCTTACGCAGAGCCTGACACACAGGTAACCACCGTCTTGTCTGGATTTCCGTAAAAAAAAAAGAGTCTGAGGGTGTTTTGTCGGATTGAAATGTTTAGAAATGGAAGTAGTCACAACTTATCCGTTTCAATTTCTCAACACACAAAACCCAGCATCACTATGATCGGGCCAAAGTGGGAAACGGCTCTAAACATGACACATTAGTGCCTGTGGAGTAATGGAAATAATTAGTTTGAAATGAAATTTAAATTGTGTTGCCAACTGTAAGCCACCATAAAAGAGAAAATGTATGGTTTTTTTATTATGCAGCTTAAAATCTTAAGTCTAATAATGGTAAACCTGACTTATGATTTAAAACTGCCTGTGATAGTGTCTTTTACAGCCTTTCACATCTGCCACAAGAGAAGGTAAGACATGTCCAAGGCAATAACTGTGACCTTTACAACCTGGTGGCTGAGTGGTTCCAGTTTGTTTTGACAGCAAACAGAATCTATGGAAACGGGCTCAAAACCTGATCCACAAGCTGCATGTACACTGTCATTAGCTCGGGTTATAAACGAGATAATGTATCCCACTGTTCGCTGTAGCGGTGTTGAAATAGGGTCTCGATTGTTCTTCAAACGATCAGCTGCCAAAAGGATATTCAGGGCATGATGAACTCCACCAGATGATCTTTTTCCAAGTTTCTTTTTTTCCCCCCTTATTTCTGGCGCGTTGGCTCGTTTTCTAAGCAACAAAGAGAATGAGATGAGTGTGCCGAGTGTAAAAGCATGTGTGCACATATGTTGTGAGTGAGGAGCTTGTAGGATGAAATCAGACAATGAAATACCTTCATAGTGTGTTTACATGTGAGAGATGTTCAGTTATCAAGGATCGTCTTATCCTAGTATCAAGCCTGACCAGCATGGGTTGCAAAAAAGTATAGTTTTACTTTTACCATCATTTTAAGGGTTGCTCCTTATTTGCATCAGCTGATTTCTCAACAATGATTCCGGTAGCTGTCGGGGGAGTTTTCCGCTAAAGTGAAGTGTTGATGAAATGGCTGAGACTATGTTGCGTTATGTTACTCGGCAGCTTAAACAGAAACCGGGAAGAACCCTAGTTTACCTTCATTTGTGATCACTTTTAGAAAGAAAGAAAACTTTCATTGCCTTTTTTACTGTCTCCGGCAGTACGGATAAGCAACATGAACCAAACTATTTAGTTGCTACTATAGAGTGTACTTTAGGTTATACAGTAGTCTGAGTGTGGGTTTTTAATGTTAAAGGGGCTATGAATGCGTTCATATTTTAAGTCAAGCACAGCATAATGAAGGGCCTGGATATTTTATCTGTCTTGCATCTTACATCAGCAATTCAAAAGGTAAGGGTTCATAGCTGCCAACTCTGTGTACATTCTATCAGGAATCTGAGCTTTACCTTCAGTCTTAGATGTCAGAAGGCTGAAACAGTCCGCAAATCAAGCATGTTTCATGACAAAGAAAATTGTGAAAAGTCACGAGGAAAAAAAACAAAAATAACCCAGAATGAACTGAATGAAGAGCAGACAGCACAGCTTAGAAAACACCGTTCTGTCTTTAGGAGAGGAGCCTTTTACACGTCTGGTGCTCCTTCTGATATTGCAAATGACTTCAGTCCTCGTCTGTGAATAACTTGCACACCAAGGTTTGTTATCTTGCAGGACAAACTGTTAGGTGTGACGCTAAATTATGTCAGTGACGTTTGAAATCAACCATTTCAACAGTCCTGCTGTCTTAGTTTGGTGACATTTCCAGTCAGCAGCCGTTTTTGTTAGAACAGCTGTGAAACAGTGAACAGTGGTGACTGCAGTCATTCATCATGTGTTGAACATGAACATCACACGCATTCATCCTTTCACCAAGTAGAAAACACCATTCTGTATATGTTATAGATAGTTTTTCATTTCTATTGCAACAATATGACAGTTTATTTTTCTCACTCCTTCTCTCATCAGTTTTGTCTTACAACACTGTTTGTAAACTTTTTGTATCTTAGAGATTGTCAGGTATAAGTGTTAGCTGCAGTGAGACTCCATATTTTCTTTGCAGACATTTCCTGTATAAAAGTCCTTTGAGAACGTTGACACAGTGAGGACTAATTTCACACTGAAACTGTATTCAGTTTATTTTTTATTTTTTGTTTTCTTATCTCTTTTTCAAATATATTTATATAATGTTTCCTGCAAGAAAAAAAAACAACAACTGCCATTTAGCCTTACTTACAAAAAGTAAACTGCAATCTGAGGTCCTGGTTTAACATGCAAAAGCTAAAGTAAATACCTAACCAAATTGAGGCAGACCATCCGCAACAGTTTGTACAAACACAGACATGCATAACAAAAGCCCTACGCCTGGCGGTAACATGAGAGTAGCAAATCCTCCTGACTCTTCCCCTTACCATTCTCTCCATCTCCGTAGCATCTTATACTCTTTTCTTTCTCTTTCAGCGAAAGCAAAAAATGATCTCCGGCGTCTCTTTTAATAAAGTGAACTCAAACAGCTGGAAACCACCAAGCCAGGGCCGCTTAAGTGTCACACTCAGGTGGAATCCTCTTAGCCTGAATAGAGGAAACATCCGCTCCCTGGGGTCACTTAAAAGTGCAGAGCTCTCTCTTTCTTTGTTTCCGCCTCTATTTCAATGCAGCTTGAACACATCACAGCTCAGATTGTTCCAGAGTCTTAGTGGAAATGATATACACATCAAGACCTTGCTCACACTGGCTGACTCAAGTTAGTTCCATGTGATATGTTTGGCTCCCAGTTTAATTGCACTGATGAGGCAGTGTAGAGATGGGGAACAAAGCTTAGCAGATGAGGATGACTATATTGTTTAAAAGTCAGTTTGAAGACCTTTGAACATTTGCCATCTAAGACTTTGATTCACAATTTGTAAGTAAAAATCTGGTTTATCCAAGGGGAATGACATTGTGTTTTCTAAAAAAAACTGAAGATGAAGCGTGTATTCTGAAAAAGAGAGTCCCACATCAACAGACGTGATTTTCTGGTTGTTCTTTGTCCATAATCTTCATTTTTATATTCTTAAACACTTGGAAATTCCAGTCTGACTTACGGGAATTTGCTAATGACAAGGAAGTGACACATGGAAAGTGTTTCCTTTCACCTTGGGAGCCTGGAAGAAGACCAAGAGTTTTAGAGGAAAAGGTGTAGTATTTGTCTACCAGCCAGATAAAAGGAAGTCTAACTATAAAAACAGTCTAACCATAATTTGCTGGGATTTTTTCTTAGGAACTGTGCTCAAGCTTTAGCAAACGTGACCACGGGCTGCCGGATGTCATATGTAACTTTCTAAAATAGAATTAGTGTGATAAAGACTGGTGGTAGGGGTGAGGTAATGACGAAGTGTCATAGCGAGGCCATCATAAACTGCTTTTGTGGATTTGAAAGACGAGTTTTGATTATATTGTTCAGTTTTCTTGGGATTTTATCCTTTAATCAACAGTGTTCCACTGTTTTTTAAATGCCTGTTTATGTCCTTTTCTCTTTCTTTGCTTCTCTGCATCAACATGAATCCAAATTACATGTTTGCCATCAAGTGGCCATTTTCAGAGACAGTATTTTGACTTTTTCCTTTGTTATTATATATTATGTCTGTCTGTCTGTCCGGATGGCCGGCCGGTATGAGGGATTGCTGTAATCTCAACGATTACACCAAGGCATTGTTTCGGTCTGCTGATTCCAGAAGGGTGACTGCTGCAAGTTAATGACTCGATATCATATATTATATCCGTCTGTCCGTCCGTCCGTCCGTCCGTCTGATTGCTGTAATGTCAACGACAACACAAGCCATTGTTTCAGTCTGCTGATTCCAGAAGGGCGACTGCTGCAAGTTAATGACTTGCTGGGGTTCCTTAGATTGGAAACTTTTTCAAACTGCTGTATCTATGATTTTAATTTATGTTCTTGTAAAGTGCCTTCAGAGGACATCTGTTGTAAATTGACGCTATATAAATAAACAAATTCTTGATTCTTGATCCATCCATCTTAGATTTAACCAAGACTGAGATGTGGGCAAAACAGATCAGGAGAGCCAGCCTTCAGGGTGGCTCTCTCCTGCCATGTCCTGGGGATTTTAGGGTGTTACTAGTCCAGGGGGCATTCACATTACCTCCTACCTCTAACAGATGACAGAACCCTGGTATCTTGTTTCTTCTTTGTGGTTCTGACCCTTATTCTCCTGATTTAAAGCATTCATAAGGAGATTCAGATACATTTTTTTTCTTCTTTTTTTACCTCCATATGGAGGGAAATGCAAGCTAGAAGCTCATTAACTTGCTAAGATTTGCTTGTTATGTTGCACAATACAGGGGAAGTTCTAAATGTAGCGCCAGGTAAAGCTAAGAATCTAATAATGGTGTGAACATTGGTGTGAATCTGTTTAATAGATAAAAACTGGTACATTTCCATGCACCAGTTTAGTCATACGACTATATCAGTTACTCATATGTGTCTTCACTTCAGTTGGAAAGTGGCAGCTTCAAGTAAGTGCGAAATTCCTGCCGTCAGTGTTTAAGTCAAACAACAGTTCTTTTGGCTCGCAGTTCCTCGATGTCATTCATTGCGGCTAACCTATCATTATACTGTTAGCTATTGTGGTCAAGAACTATGGTCCTGTGGAAAGAATGGGGCCTCACAATAAGGAAGCTGAGATGTCTGGATCACACGTCACTTGAAGCTTCCAGTCTCAGCTCAGGGATTGGCAGCTGAAAGCAAATTCCCTCAAGCAAACATTAATAGGAGCTGACAGATAAACTCCTTGCATGACTTGCAGGCCAGAATTCCACCTCTGCCTGGAACCAAATTTTCCTTTTAAAACAAAAGTGTGCACATAAAAACGGTTTTTAATCAATGGAACAATCCAGTTGTTTCAAAGTAATTGTTCTTGAAAATGACTTCTAAAAGATGCATGTGTTTCAAAAGGAACGTCCTTTAGACTACAACAAGCTGGGCTTTTTGACAAAAAATGTACAAAATACACTTTTTTTGACATCACACCTGCAACCCCTCATTTGATCTTATGTGTGTGTTTGTGTTCACTAACTAGGCACTAATCCCCTGTAATGCCCACATCGGTTTTAGCTGCATAGTTGTCGGCACGCTGCGAAATAGCTGGAGTCATTAAAAGCTGTTCCTCATGGGTAAAAAGGGTCCACCTGTCTCTACTCATTTAGATGTTTTTGATTTAGAAATCGCATTGAGCCTCTCTCTTCTCCTGTTTCATTTTCTATTAGTGAACCCACCTGAGAGCACTCAACTCTGATTAAACTCTGATGCAGCTTTGATTTACTTCTGCTTTGGTGAAAAAAAAATAGAAACATTACATGTGGTTTCAATGTATGATCAGACAGACGTTCAATGGATGACTTTGGATTATTGGTCTTTCAGCAAACTAAATAATTACTTGGTTTGTCAAAGTAAAAACATAGTCAGAAACTTTAGAAATATATGACAGTAAGGTATTTTCTTAAGGTCCCGGTGGAATATTTAAAGTATATGCGGTTCGGCGTCATTCTTCAAGCTCATTTCTTTTATATGCTGTGCTGGTTTCTTGCTTTACCTTTTGCTGCGCTTACATCTCTGCTTTTGTTTTTGTCTATCCTAAGAGAATGACTTTATTATCGAGTAAAGAACCTCTTATAAGATGTGATATCAACAAAGTTAAGAAATAAGTCACACTATGTCCAAAGAAGACTGGAGTCTTGAAACTTGAGTGTCGTTTATATACAGCTTACCATCTCTAAATGATGTTTACCTGGGGGAATATTAAGAGCCAGTTCTTTTTAAATTCAGCTTCAATTCAAGCATTTAATACAAGCCTTGCCCTTCAGCATTTTAAGACCTGAACATTGTCAGTTTGCCTATATGTACATTCCATGAAAGACTGACACTTGTGAAAAAATATTCTTTAAATGTCTTTCCTTGGTATTGACTTTATGTATAACTGCATGTCACAGACCAATACACTAATAATGCAGTGTAAGATCAGCAACACCTGTCTCCTACTTTCCCTTTTAAACTATAATGCGGTAATAATTTTTGAGTTTTCCATTTCTCCATGACTGTTTGTTTAGTAAGATTGTTACATAAACATAAATATTGACATTTCATAAGATTATTTACAAGAATTAGGTTAGAATGATGTATTGCTTTTCATTTTTGCCAGACTTTTCCCATTTTTAGACAGCGGCATGCACAGCACATTATTGCTCTTTGGCCTTAATCTTTTCCTCCTCCTCTCAATACATATTGTGTTTGGTTAGTGGTGCAGAGCACTATCTGCCAAAGTCTTATTTTGAATGTCCAGCTGATTAAACCATGCAGGAGGCAGCAAAGCAATTAAGTGGGTGCATGTTTCATTTTCATAAACTTGTTCATGTGCCTGGTGAAGCAAGCAGGCTTAAGGTGCTGTCTCCAGTCATAGACGAACATATGCTTTAATTTAAGGTCCTCCACCTTTCAACCCCCAATGTCTCTGTTCTGGTTCCAAATCACCACTTCTCCTGGAGTCTGTCTGCCTTATTCTGCCCGTTTATAGTTCTAGATTGAAAGTTCTAGATTACTTTCCATTAACCATGCTAGCTTTTTTTTTTCTGAGAATTGAATGAACAATCTTAGTGCCTTGTGCCTTAAAGTTACTTCAGTAAAACATTTTGAAGTATGTTACCACAGTAAAAGGTAAACACACACTTTTCTCTCTTTACTATCACTCTTCCTGGTCCTTTCTATGTGTACACACTCTCATACACTGCGAGTCTTCATGAAACATTAGCCATGCTTGGTTACTAGTGAAAGGCATTCTGGCGGAATCACATGGTTTCCTGGATTTATGAGCATTGGACAATGCTGGGCCTCATAAATAGTTAGTGCACTGCAGTCTGTGTGTTTTTTTCTTCTTTTTAAAGCAGGTTGCAAGGTATGTTACCATATTGTAAAAGAAACAATTTCAAAATTTTATTTTTTAATAGCAAAGTTTTACATCTTCTATGTGCTTCTAAAGTAAAAAAGATGCACCCTGAAAAAAGAAGATAAGTTAGCAGCATAGGTAACTCACTCTAAAAGACAGCAAGCTGTGGCAACAGTCTTACAGCTCAAAGGCACCAACAGGTTCTAAATGTAACCGTACTGGCATTTTTTTAAAAGGCATGCACCAGATGTTCAGCGTTATAAATCTAGCATCCATTTAAAGAAAATATCAGCGCAGCGAGAGCTGAAATAACTCTGCAAGAATAAAAAGACAAAACCAAGCGGCTGAAAGGTTGGGCTCGGCCGGTTTCAGTTAAAACCCATGTAGTCACCCCATTTTAATCGTGTGTGTTTGCTCGGGTAAGTGTGTTTCTGCAGGAGAAAAATAGTGTAACGCATAGCTGGAAGATCAGAGAACATCCTCTTCCTTTATTCATTTTAGTCTAAGGATAACAGCATCTAATCTTTAGCAAATTTGCAACCATGGCCTAAGCAAGCAAACCTTTCTTAGTTCTTGTTGGCCACTTCCCTCCAGGTCTATTAAACAAAAATCGTTTTTTCCTTTCGTCTTTTATCTGTCTTTTGAACACATCATTATAAATGTTAACAAAGGATTACCGTCGCTCTCCACTCATTTTTGCAAAGATTGGTATCATGAATTAAATGCTATTGAGTTTCAAATTGGAACGTGCAACAAAATCCTCTCTCATGAATACTGCTCCCCCCCCTATTTGAAGGGCATAGGCATGACTAAGCTTGCCTGATTGTATCAGTTATCCTTCTGATAGTTATCTTGAGATTTAACCTTGTCTAAGTACGACAAATGAATAATGAAGACTAAAAAAGACATGTAGGGACAGCTACATGTTTTTGAAGACATTCCGCCTCAGTTATGGATATATTCTCAGGAAATTGAAAGATTAACTGGGATGAAGAAAACTTGCAGATGAGGACAACACTAAGAAACAAAAAAGAAAGGAAATAATTGGGAAAATAGGGGTTGGAACAAACTAGAAATTTGATGAGAAAAGAATATCCACACTGTTTTTTTTTTTCAGTTTAAAATGTAAGTTGATTTCAAAATTTGTTGAAAGACTTGTCAAACTCCTCTTGTATAAAATGACAAACAATAATTCTAAGTTATTAATGAGCTTGCAAAAACATCCAAGTTAGGGTTTTACATAAGTCTCATAAGGTCAACCACGTGAGAATAAGGAGCTAACGATAATAAGTGGGATCTAGTTTGACCTGTTTAGTTCTGTTTTGATAATCATAACTCAGTGTGTGGGGTTGGGACAGAGAACCTGGATTTCATTTGAGGTTTGGTCTATTATCTTCAAATAGCTATTAATTATTCTTACCTTTTTCCACCTTGTTTTTTCTTTGAAACCACAAAATGTATGTATTTTATTGGAGTTTTATGTGATACGAACAAAACAAAATAGCAGAACCCAGGTGCATGTTCAATACAGAAACCCAGGTGTTGAGGGTATTAGTATTGGTCTTGGCAAAATACAAGTCATTGTTGCAACAAAGCCATAAAAAGGCTTGTTGCAGCTTGAGGTTGAATAGGAAAGATAGAAACGTTTTTCGATCAGATAAAGAAAAATTAAGCCCTCTCTTTTACACGTAAAACTATCACTACATCTTCATCCATGCAACAGTCACACTGGGTAACATGGCAGTGCCAGCATCATGCTGTGTCCTGGAAGAAAACTCGTTTATGGCTGCAAAAAACTTGCTTTTCAGGACAATGACCCTAAAGATTCAGTCAGATTTACACTGAAAGGGTTTAGATCAGATCTCACGAGTAAGGGATGGAATTGCTGAACTCTTAATTCAATTAAGAATCTTTAGTAGGTTCTCAAAACGTATCTTTGCCGATAGTCCCCATTGTCACTCTTTAATCAAAGCTTTCCTTTTCTGTTGAATTTTGCCTGTATTTGTAAATTTTTGGGAGTGTTTGAGGCTTACTTAAATTGAAGGCCATTTTCCTTTATGACATGGGTGTAGACAGTGATGATATATTTCAAAGCCATGGCCAATGGCTTGCTTTTGTAGAGAGAAATCCAGCTACACTTTAAAAGGCTTTGATTGCATGATTACTGAGGACATTTGTATGTGTGTGGTCCTGGAGAAGGCCTGAGAACAGAAGGACATCCAGGATCCATCTGCTGAAATAACAAGAGGTCCAGCTGCACAGCCAGTGGACCCACAACACCTTTGGCTAAGGAACTTTAAACTCGGTACAAACAAACAGCTTATACATACACACTCTCCTATTCCACTGGCTCTGAATTACAGAAGTCTGTTTTCCATGCTGATGCAAGGCCGAAACTGTAAGCAAGTCTCTCCATCTCAGCTAAAATGTTTACAAACTCAGAAGCGGTGATAATGTGCAGCCCTGTTTAGTCAGACAAAAGCTGCTTTCTGTCTTAGAAATTTGAAGCCTTTAAACGCTATCAGAAGTGGTGACATAAGCGCATATTTATCTGTAAAACTCTGTCTCTGAGACATCCGAGCCTGGCTGCAAAGCGTGTGTTATCTCTAAAGTGCGCTCATAGTTGCAGTAAACAGTGAGCAGCTCATCACCACAGCGTTTGTTCAAATGTATGAAAAAGGCATCAACCCCTACAAAAACACTTAAGTATACAGCACAGCAATGTAGGTGTTCTAGACTAGGCAAGGCAAGTTTATTTAGTTTAGTACTATCCATACACAAGGTAATCAATTTTTCGTTAGGTGACAAAATAAAGAAACAATGAAGGTTGAATTAAAGAAAGAGCAATGTACTTAAAAGTTATAGAAAACTTGAACCATCAACTAAACGGTGATGAGAAAATTCATATATACCCAAAAAGACTCAATAAATAATAGAAATGAACTGATGAACTAGTATTTAACCCTGATCGGACACCTGCAGTATTAATTTTTTTTTAAATTGTTTTTATAATGGATTAGTTTCACAGTTAAGGAGCATAAGTCTTGTAGTTCTGGTCAAGAAAACTTGTATTAATAAAACCCTGCCTGTCTAAGACGTCTTGGTGTTCTTATCTGTCACGAAACTCAGAAATATGGAGTATTTTGGTCCAAGACAGTGCTTCAGGGGTGTGGCATTTTCCACATGGCCGCATGTGGATGATCTGTTTTTATTTTTATTTTTTTATTTGTTTATTTTAACCCTTACAAACACTTTACTTATTGACTACAAATGTATGCAACTGTATTCCTGTGTCCTGTTTGACCTGGATACCCATTAGTCTTGCCATTTTTTTAGATGGTGGTAGGCTTATGTTGTTGTCTACTTTAGTTTCTTGTAGGTCTACATGCAACATGCAAACTACACTCCTTACATGCTCTTTGGTCATTTTAAGTCTAGTCTGCTTATTTGTAACAATGTGACCAATTACATTAACTGCAATCTATTCTGGATTAAGCTGTCCAATCCAACCACTGATTTATTGAGAGAGTGTGGTTATGTGGTTGCACAGAAAAAAAAAGCTGTGTGTTATCACCATATGGGGAGATATGGTTTAGTAGTTCAAAAATTAGGTTTGTAAAGTGAAAGTCTTAACGTTCCTATCTAAATACTTTCAACATATTTTTATATAAACATATCCAAACGGTGTCACCGTTATTTACTTATACGTGACCTGTATGTTTTTTTTTTCTTCCCCCAGAATTTCCGTCCCATCACCAGCGGCTCTGGCAACTACGGTCGTAAACCTTCATACACCTCTGAGCCGCCATCCCCGCTTCCTCCTCAACCCACCCACCTGAACAATGGACAATCCAGACCTAACAACGGTGTCAGCTATGGATATGGGAATGGAACTGGGCACGCTCAGTACAACAATCCAGCGGGGCTCTATGGTCAAAATGGCAGCAACGGGGACAGATCCCTGCCAGGCAAGATGGGGGGTCTCAGCCTCAGTGCCACACACAGGTGAGACAATTAAAGTCTTTTGAACAAAAAATAAGTGCAAACATTAAACAGCAATTTACAGGATCAATAGCTCAAGTGGGTTAGTTGTGTTAGGCCTATTTGTCTTTTCTACCTTTCTCTGTTTTTCTGCAGAGCTATCATCAAAATAAACCTCATATAATGTGTTTGTTCCATATAAAACCCGGTTTAAGGAAAGAACAAAGAGATCCGTGTTGTTTTCCTGATGTAACCTGTAAGAACAGAGAACGGTGAACCATATCCGTGAAAGCTGTTATGGCTTGTTGGCTTTCAGGATATCTCTCTGTGAGATATACCAGATCAGGCTCACTGCACACAACGGCTGTGAGAAAACCACACAAGGAAATAGGAGCATGTCACAAGACACTGCCTCTGAAATCTTTCAAGCTTTCTGTTGTTAAACCTGCTCAACCTATGATTTTATTTCAAATGGGAGCTGCAGTATGGCATGCATGCCAGATGTAGGTATGTGGGAATCTTTACACAGACACACTCTGGATGTCCTTCAACACACCTGAATGAATAGCCGCTGATAACCTGGAAAATCCATCTGCTATTGTGTGTTCTCTCCAGCAGGCCAAAAAACCTGTGTCTTCTGTCCCTAGGTGAAACACTCCCATAGTTTCCAGCTACTAGACTGGAATTTCTGTCCAGTTGTTCACCCACACCTATTTGAGAACACCATATTATCTATTGACTCTCCTCCAGCTTAGCTTATAGCTGTCAGTTTTCTCTAATGCTTCCTTGTAATGTAGCTGTGGTGATTTTTTGCATCATAAACATACACATTCCCCTTAAAAAAAGGAGTGTAAAAAATAATAAGGCGTGAAGTATGTCTGGTTTGATATTTTAAAACTGGCCAGTGAGGCCTGGGAGTAATCTGGTGGATAAATGAGCAAGCACAGGCATGGCATGGAGCTGTTGATAATCCCAGACCTAATGCACAAGGAATTGCATCTAGATTGTAAATGAAACAACTCTGCACGTGGTGGAACCATTCTGGTAGATGCATGATTTTACAATTTTTATTTTTTTTTACTTTTCCAATCTCAAATTGATGTCTGTCTCCTCTTACTTTTTCAGGTTTTTTTATGTTTATCATAAACCTAAAACAGTTGATAGAAAATACATATGGGACATAACAGGACATAGGCGTTGGGTGCATTTTTAAATGCAGTGACAGCTGATCAGTTTTTTTTTCTCTGCTAGAAGTTGACTGTTAATAATTGTTAATTAAAAAGCTATAAAACTCCACTCGATTTATTAAGAATTATTGTTGATCTATCAAGTTCTGCCAAACACACATCACAACCACAAATCAAAAAGATTATAATATACAACTTTATGTAAAAGATAAGTTCTTTTTATGTATGCAAAATTATTTCAATAATTTTAAAACAAGATTTTAAAAGGCTAATACAATTGTAAAGTAATCATTTAAAAAATGTCCCCCAGTTACAGAAATAAATGCAATAACAATTATTTTCTTATTGCATTTACATAAATTAATTTTAAGGGGAGAAATAATAAACTTTTGATTTTTTTAGGATTTTAGTACACATTTGATATTGAGTTGTGCAGTGAGTGGTGCCTTCAAATGTCACCCAGGTGACCATGGGGGTCATCTTTCTATTTTAAAGATATACTGTTTATTTGTCGAAGGTTGTGTTTTGATGCTATATGAGCATGTAGCTGTGGAAAAAAAAAAGAGTTTAACAGGATGCTGTAGATATGTGTTCTCTTCTTCACTCATTAAATAAATGTCCCATTCTTCACCTCTATCCTAATTGTTATCTGTTCATTGCTTTAAAAAAAATACTTTACTGAGTCATGCTTTTATGTGGTTTTTAGTCCAGAGCCTCCCCCACAGTCCCCAGTGAGTCATAATGGTTTTGACCCCCAGTCAGATGTCTACAAGATGCTTCAGGACTATGAGGAGCCTGTCTCTGCCCCCAAACAGTCTGGTTCCTTTAAATACCTCCAGGAGATCCTGGACGCTGAGGATGGAGGTAAGAACTCATATGTTTGGGACTCACATTCGAGCAACAAATAGTAACGTCCTAAGGTTTAGAAAAGCACAGCATAAACCAAACTTGGTTAAAGAAGATTGTAATTTAAAAAAATACATTTATGCTCCCTCAAAGTGCATTTCATTAAATTGCTGTCCAAATATTAGTGTGAGATTTTCTTTTAGGACACATAGAATGTTAAGATTTTTTCTGAAAACTATGAGGTATGAAGACAAAGTTATGTGAAATTACAAGATGGCATAAAATAAGCTTTCACTTAAGCTCACATACATCAATGCGTTTCTTCTAAACAAGACACATAAATGCAAGACATTTAAGAATAAATAGTTCCGGCTGTGTGGATGTGGTTTGTGATTCTCACTCAGGCAACCTCCCTGATTGTTTGAAGCTCCTCTATCTTAGTGGCATAGTTTTCCTTTTATAGAAAAACACAGCCAGCCAAGTTAAAAGACAGATAGGAATGGAGAGAAAGATCGAGAGAAGAACTGAAAAAAAAAAAAAACTAAGACAAAAGGACACAGAACGTTAATGTGCTTTTAAAATACCTCTTGCAGAGTTACAACTCTTGGGGAGGGAAGGTTCTGTAAGGCTATTGACCACAAAAAAAACAACTTCACAAAAGACAATAAAAGTGAGAAATATGACTTTCCTGTCCGACTACTTGGCATTCCTGTGTTTGTGGAGGAGCCATGTGATTCTGAAAGCAGCAGAAGAAGGTTAATCCCTGGAACTAAAACCTTCTCTTCATGGTCCACGTTTATCACGGAGGCTGGACAAAAGCTTAGGAAGTTGGGAGGTAATTATAAGGCAGGACTTTGGTGTGTTTAAACCAGAATTTATTTACACAACAATAATCAGCTTTCATTGCTATTTATTTTCTCAGTCTAATACAGTATAAAAGTATCTTTCTCATAGGTTGTTACCCTTAGTGGGCTTTTACAAAATCAAACTGCATCAGACAACTTGTCGAAAAACAAATGTCATGTTTGTGTGTTTTCTAAAATAAAAGATGACAAAAATCTTTTAGTTTTTCTTTTACAAGACAACCTAAATCATAGCCTAAATTTTTACAAATCCTCTTATACTATGTTAATTTTGGACTTGATGTTTGATTCCAGTACTGTCACTGATGATTATGTTAAATGATAAGTATTTTTAGACCCAAAAATTCACCTGTCAAATTTGAATCTTTTTTTTTTCTTTTCTTTTTTTTTCTTTTATGTAAAATTATCAAACAAAAATTTATATTTATTTATTTATTTTTATTTTAATCTACGTCTTTTTAAATTTTTGCTAAAAATAATTCTGCTGCAAAGAAAATTATTTTGTGAAGTCTGTTTATCACAGGTGTAGCGGTATCTGTTTTTTTTCCTCTCTTTGTATTTAAGACTGTCACAAAATTTCAGGGTAAACCTCTGAAGTGAGAGCTGACAAGGTAATTCAAAGTATGGGTAACAAAGCAAAGTGTTCCTGCAGTGAGGCCTGGAGCAGTCAACACTGCACAGCTTCTTAAATTTATCACCTCTCATAATACTTACTGAAATACAAAAAGAACAACTGAAGAAAAAGTTAAATGCTAGCAACAGATGAAAGCAACTGGAGGCAGCGGGAATCTAACCCCGCTGATGGGAGTTTGGGGGATTAAAAGCCACATCTCTTGGCTCCTGTCAGTTGTCTCTCAGCTTGGGGAGAAAGGGGTTGATTGACACTTAAAGCCTTTGTTGAAACAGTAAAATGTTTCAGGTTTACACAGGGATCGCTTTAAACGTTGTATATCTCTTAGTTTGCACTGTCTTTTAATCTGTGTGCAAATCGGAAATTTAACCACAGATGTTCCACATCTGTTTGTTGGTTTGTTTTTATGATCACACTGATGAAGAAACGAGTTGTATCGACCTGTGACACACGTTTAAGCCACGTTGTTCTTTCAAATGCATGGTCCACGATGGAGCTTCCAATTCTCTTAGGTTGGTTGCCGTCTCGAGCTACTGCAGAGGTCATGTTATCTTTGAGGTGCTTTCAAGGTTAAAGTAAACAAGAGAGTCAGTTAACCTAAAATTCCATAGGCTCTGACCTAGTCTGACAGAATTAATAGCGGATGGGCTCTTATAATAAATATTCCGTCTATAGGTGGGGTCGTTAAAAGAAACTTGGTATTTCTACTGTAAGAAGACACTTAAACGCAGATTTTTGGAGCAAAACTAAATTTCACAGAAACATAAATCATGAAACAATAAAATGAAAAGAGGAGGACTCAATGGATGCTGGTTAACAATTCCTCATTTTTACCAGCATGTTACGCAGTTTAAAAATAATGCTAATTACTGTTGCAGTAATGTAGTCACTCAACTTTGTTAGCGATAGGGTGGAAGGCCACCACTTGGTTCTTACTCTTACTACATTGTAACTATTAATAGTACACATTTATTACCACAATTAATTTAATACCTGGCAATTTTGAATTGAACTGTATGTTTTAAGTCAACCAACATATTTCTTCTGACTAGAAACAAGTATTTAACAATATGGAGTTGCACAGTCCTGATTTTAATCTAAGACAGAGTTTTGAAAGAAAATTTAAGATTGGGGTGTCCCTTTCAAACTTTAAGACCTGAAGACGTAAATTAGAAATATCATTGGAACTCGCACAAATATTGGGCAGCAATTCAAGTGGATTATTGTGGTGATATTATTTGTTGCTTTTTTTTCGTTATTGTATTATTTTATTCTACTTTTATGGAAGCAGTCATGTGGTATTGTAGCAGTACAGCAACAGAATAACACCCAAAACAAGAAAGTACTAAATGCAAGTTTCTAATTATTTTCTTTTGTTTTCACAGAAAATGAAACAGAAACAGAAAAACAGAAACAGAAAAAATAAAAAAAATCATCCTTGCTAGAGAGAAGGCTGTGTGGTCGCAGGGTTTGTTTAGCATACCTTGATCTATGTACTTGTAAATTAGCTGTAAAATAAGGAAAAAAATGTTTAACTAATTTGAACTAAACAGGGCCATATAAGGTGAAATAATAGCGTAATAAAGACATTTGTTGTTTGAAGGGGGCTTAAGGTTGACTCAGGTTACTTAAATTACTTCAACTTTTTACCCATTGTTTATTTACGCTTAATTTAGTTTGGAACTATAGTTGCAAAGAGTCCTAAATATGACTGTTTTATTCATATAGTTGATAATATTTAACTTCTGCTATGAATTTTTAATGGTTATGGTCAGTTCTTAAACCATCTTAGTGTGGTTTTCTGTTACCGAGGGATACAAGGTGCTTTAAGCCTACTTCCAGAAGCTAGGTAATTAAACTGTGGTTGATGTTCGTCATACCAGCCTTGTTGGCCTGAATATCCCCAACTGGCAAATCATCAGAAAAAGAGGGGTCACACTTCAATGTGGGTATGAGCTCTTCTGATCTGGCTTACTTCACTAAAGTAGCTCAGACATTCAGCGTAAAGCATGCCGCTTTCATACCAACTAAGCAAGCATAACTAAACACCGGGTGATGGCTGACATCTCTTCATAAAAACATGGCATCTGTGGGAACTGGTGTCTACCACCACCACGGTTATTGGCCCCCCATCAGTTATGCCCCATTACTTAAACGGATCGTAACGAGATTTGGATTTAATCTAAACAACAACAAAAAAATATGAAAAGAAGCTGACTCTGACTACAGTTCCTTGCAGTAGGCAAATTTAATCTCTACTGATGTAATTGTTGCATAATGGCGTGGTGATTAATTTGTGGATTTAGCACCATGAGATATTTCCCTTTATCAGTCAGGTTAACCAAGTTGACAGATGACATCTCACTTGGAAATTCCTCTGCAGAAACTTGAATAGAGTGGAGAGGAAAGTCACGGGGAGGACAAAGCTTAGGGAAAAACAAGGGAAATTCAAGACAGTAATGTAAATTGAAGAGGAAAGTGGAGGAAAAGGAGTGTCTGTTTATATTTCTACACCTTCCTTTTCTTCTGATGTGAAAAGGAGTTCAGTGCTCTGCCTAAACATGCAGTAGTCGACAATGGGGTGTCATTCTGGTCTCAGGTTACAACTAGTAAAGTTGTAACCTGAAAGAAAGAAATAATTGCATAAGGTACCCTAAAAGTTTACGAAAAGTAATCTAACTTGATCTTACATCACCTTGATCTATTCCCCAAACTCTAACTTATATTTTTATGCCTGATACACGCATTCTTCGTGAACCTCCACTAAACAAACAACACTTATATGTGGACTCCTGTTATTCTTTCTATTGTTTTGAGCTTGCTTGCACATTTTTGCCACATTAGTGAATGAAAATCTAAATAAAGGATTCCTATTTAGAGGATAGCTGTATGTTTGTACTTTTGCAACAAATCAGCCACACAAAGAACAAACAATACATATTTTTTTGAGCAAATTGTTAAATTCCTACAATTATAATTAGATTGTTAGTTGTTTTTTTTCAAATTTATTGCCGTCCGTTGTATGATATTCACAACATTAAACTCCATAGAAACACTTCCTTTTGTTTAATTTTTTCATCACATTTCTTGTAAAGACTGTAATGGAATGATTTACTGGATGAAAGCAATGATAAATGAAATCTTAATCTCCTTACATGCCTTACTCCCTTCCGACTGTACGATTCTGCCTATGCAGTCCTACACAAAGAGGGAAAAAAAAGAATTTTGTCAGATTATTTGTAGCAACTTGTTTTGAATTAAGTAACTCTTATTTTCCCGCTTTAAACTAATTGTGTTCAAACGTGCACAGAGACACCCTTTGATAAAGCTGTGAGAACCATTTTCTTATAAAAAATGTTTTGGGTCAGTCCAAAGTTACGTTTATTGTTTTGTTGCCAACAGGTTTGTCACCGACAGAAAGAATGAGAAGCTTAAGGTCTCCTGTCAGGTCTCCGATACCTAAGCTGGGAAGCCCGATTCCCAGTCCCATGTCTGGTCTGCAGAAGCTACCCCAGTGCACACGCTGCTGTAACGGGATTGTGTAAGTATTTTACATAAAAATAATACAAAATAAGAGCACAAATACGGCTTTATACTGTGTTATTAAGATTTGGCATATTTAAAAATGAAACAGAAAAAGATGTAAAATGAATATCATGGTCTAGATGTAATCATGTGACTGTTAAAATGCTTAAGCTCCATCTGGAAATCATATATCTCCTGCCTGTTTTGTCACCTCGCCTGTGGTCATAAAGTTTTAAGGCCCAAAGTATTTTAGGTGAGTCAAGGTTTTACTCTGGCTGGAATCAGAAAGGTTAACTCACAGCAGCCAAGCTGCAACAACAGGCCACCATTTCTCAGACAGCTTATTTTAATGATTAATCAAAGCCACGCTCCACACCCTTTCCCATGCACCCTTTCCCATGCACCCGATACGACAAAGCTGCATGGTTACACGTCGACGCACAAACCCTCACACAAACACAAACAGTCTGTTAGCCAGAGTCACGAATAGCACTCGTAAACCCCTCACACCCCACATAACTGCTGCTACAGGTAGACGATGATGTCATAAGCCTACATTGCTGGTTCACAAAACACTGGACTTGTAGGCAGGAAAAGCCTGTTATAACCACTGAGTATTTTACGGCTTTTTGGAGCGTGCATTAGAGCTTTGTGACAAGAGTTTATTCAGCCAACTATGTGTGCTTTCATTGTGGTTAAAAAAAGAAGCAGGACTCTGATTTAATGATCACCACACTCTAGAAAACCTTCACTTGCTGCCACAGTTTGTCTCATCTTGGCATATTTTAAAACACGTTTAATTTATAGGAAAAGAAAGGGGATTAGGTGCATTTCTTGAAACATTAGGTCTTGTAATAATTCATAAAGTATGTGTGTCACATATGATCTGGCCATAGAGATATCTTAAGGAATAGTGATACCAAGGATAAGTATTGAAGTATTACACTTTCTATTACACTTTTTCCTTCAATTCAACTTTTTATACAGGTTTGCACAGAGCAATTTGTGAACTGCCAAATTGTTTCGCAATCGTGGCAATAGTTTATGACTGCCCCCAAGTGGTTGATTGTATATTAACTAAATTAATCGGAAAACACGTTAGCTGGTTTACGTGTTTCTGATTTACAAAGCATTCATCGTGTCAAGTTGAAAGAGTCTGAAAGAGTCTTTGTGAGTGTAGATGGAACGTCTGCATAAATGAGATGTGTCACATTTCATAATGATGTAACGTTTCTAAATCGTAATACGGATGTCACAGGAATTTCTATATTTTTACCTTAATATCAGACAAGACTTTGAAAAACACGGGTACCTCTGTAATATATTTGAGAGTAGATGGTGTAAAATACGTTTTACATAGGACGGTACAAAAATAAGATGAGGTACAAAAACATATTGGGAACCTGCTTGTTTTTTTTTTTTTTGTTTGTTTTTTTCTTCCTTTTTTCCCTTTTAAAATATTTTGGGAACATTTTTTAAGTTGGACCTTCTATTGCATTCACACATGCAAACTCTGACTTTCTTAAGCAAATTGGGCACAGAACTTTGTTTTCAAGCAGCAATGTCTCTCCTGCTTATAAACAAACCCATAATGTGTCCTGTGATAAGTTCCCTGATACATGAGTCGAAATGTGCATTCAAATAAGCAAAGGGTTATAAGTGGCTGTAAAAGAAGATAATGGCTCATTTGCATAGATACTGGTTGAATAAACAACTGTTTCTCAAATAGACAGTTCTTCTTAACATATGACCTACTGCAATGATGTCACTGCCCTAAAGCAACTCAACAACCTTTTAAAAGCTTTTTTTGAATGTTTGCACGTGAATTGCAGCACTCCCCAATTATGCTTTGTCATATAGTTAAAAATGATGCTGCCCTGTAATATTCTAAAAGGGCGATTGAAAAATAAAGGTGTAGCTGTGACACAATGTAGTTTAGTAGAGACTAAAATGAATTTATTTTGAGATTAAGTGCATAATTATAAAAACTTAGGCACACACACCCATAGACACAGAGGCTCTCTAAAGGGCACACACCCCTAAGAAAAAGAAACACAATAAATCACTTTGATGACGTAAATTGTGTACAATTCAACCGAAAAACAAACACACCGGTCTAAAAACAATAAAAATGCGCATTACCCCGATTACTGGAGTGTGCACACCTTTAAATAAATAACATGTTGAAGCATCTTGTCATTTTGTTTCAAAAGTCCTTCTTAAGCTTTCAGACGAGTTTACTGATCATCAAACTTGGTGATGAATTCTAAAGAAATACTTCAACTAGATTTTGATAGATCAATGCCCAGACTCAGTATTTTTCCTTGTCTAGCAGTCGTACTGCTTAGAAACAAAAGACTGTTTTAACTTGTGTTAACATTCCTTGTTGCAAGGTCCCACAAGTCATTCAATGTTTCTGCTGTGTCTTTTTAAAACGTTTTGATGAAGTTTCAGAACTAGTAATGTCAATGTTACAACCACATTTTCTACAGCTACTGGTGGCTATTTTCTTTGTTCTTTGGTATAAATGATACTGTGAAATTTTTTTTACCCTTCCTTCCCCTGACTAATATTTTTGTTTAAATTAGTTTTTTTTATACCATAAACAGGAACATTTCTATAAAGAGAATAAGAAAGATCTAACTTCTTATGTTCCCTCTGACTTTTGCACAGTGGCACCATCGTAAAGGCCAGGGACAAACTCTACCATCCAGAGTGCTTCATTTGTGATGACTGTGGCCTCAACCTAAAGCAGAGAGGATACTTCTTTATCGAGGACAGTCTGTATTGCGAGACCCATGCCAAGGCTCGTGTTCAGCCACCCGAGGGCTATGATGTCGTTGCCGTGTACCCCAACTCCAAGGTGGAGCTGGTCTAAGACGAAGATACTGGATTTTTTATTAATATTATTTTTTGTTTTTGTAACGGAAACAAAATTAAAATAAGGTAGAATGAGGCTTCAGAGCTTTTTAGCCAGACACTGTCCAGTAGAACTGCTGATGTTGGATCAGTTTTGTTAACCTTGGCGAGTGATGATCAATTTTAGTGATCCCAGATCAGTGCTCTCACGCTGACAGGTTTGAAAATGGCAGTGCATAATGAGCATATTGGAATAAGTTGACAAGTTGAGGCCTGAAACTGACGAGTCTCCAAAAACGAAATCCTTTTAAAAGCACCGCTATTCATCATTGCTTGGATGTTGGTTTTACCAAATCCAAGAAAATGACAAAATCACTCACGTTTAAGCGCAGATAACAATGTATATAAGTGCTATCATATCACAGACAGTTCAGTATCCTAATGTTTAACGTCATTTAGAAAACTCACCAGTGCACATCAAAAAAATGAGAAAAAAAACCCTAAAACAGATTTCGAGAACCACTTCTGTTTTCTGCTTTTCTAACACCAACTTTCACTTTGTAAATCTGTGTAATTTGCAGTGATCTATGAATTTGCAGATTGGTTAAAGGGGGTTAAAAGTTTGGTTAGAGGGGTTAAAATGTCGTTTACCAGCGCTACAAGTAAAGTAAATGTTATACTCTTGGTGTTTCTTACTTCCTGGTGGTTCACTTCACACATTTTTCTTGTTTTGCAAATAAGCCAATTTTTTACTTATTCACTAACGTTAACACAGGTTTTTATAGTTATGTCAATAATAATTTCATTCAGAAGGTTAATGATTAGGATTTATTACTGCTTCCATTTTTATGCCACCAAAATTGCTCCTTGCAGAGCATGTTGCTGCCCACAAAGTAAAAGTATTGAAGGATTTGGTATGTTTTCAATATGCGATCATGCTACTGTAGTAAATGATGAATTTGTTTTAAATCATTTTAAACAGAATTTGCCACGGTGTTTGGAAGACTACAAAGCGTTCTTTATTTTCTAAATAACCACCCATTCAGGAGATACTGTACCCAGTTCTAAAAGGGTTAATTACTTTTCCTGAAACCCTTGTATGTGGCATGGTTTTGATAGGAAATCTAAGTTTTATGACTAACTAACTCTTTGCCCTTTATCCTTGGAATCTGGTCATTTGGAACTGAGTAAAGAGTGTTTTCCGTGGATGTTTTGTTACTTTTGCACCTGACTGGGGAGAGGAATTTTAATATTGCTCTTAAGCATTTCTTCTCATAAAAAACAAGAACTCCCTAGCTGTTCTTAAAGCCTCCTCGGACTGACACAAGTATCCGTTTTACAGCGGTTGACAGTTTTTAAATATGACTTTGTGCATTTGAGACCGCATAGCAACTCTTGGAAGATGGCTTCAGATAAACTGTAGAAACTTGCAAACTGGGACTCTGCTATCTTAAACATGTGGGAGTAATACCTGCTGTTTGGGTTTTTCTTGGAACCAAAACATCTACTAGGATAAGTAAAAAAAAAAAAAAAAGATAGAAATTGGAAATGCACATTGTTTTAAACCCCTTTTTAACAATAATTCAAAAATCTGATTAGGGCCAAGGTCATAAAGCAAACTGAAAATATTTCTACTTTTCCTCTCCAGTAAACAAAGGAAAGTTTCAGGAGGGGATGAGGAAAGAAGAAAGAACAATGTAATTTTTTAAAAAGCAGTCTTCTATTATTAATCTGGAAGTGAACTGGGTGGAGGATAGGTATAATATTCTTGATTTAAGAAAGATTTCTATCGAAACCTTTTTTTTTTTTTCACTAGTGTGAACCTTGCAGTAGTTAGTATTTTGTTTTTAGCTTCTTTGCTCGTAATTTGTTTAAATTATGTGGGAAACTTTAACACTACCACAGTTGTGTTTGATCTTGTACATATTTGTGTTTCATTGGGATTGCTTTACTTTTAACTTGTCACTTAAAGATTATTTGCATTTCATGTATCTTTAAACATTTTCCTAACAACTTTGTAGTTTTTTTTTCTGTTGTGTTTAACTTATTTTTCTGCAGACATATTTTTTTTTCTTTCTTTTTTTTGTCATTTACTGTTCTTTCTTGGTTTTACATATAATAAAAGCTGTAATTCCATAGCGTGAACATTCCCATTTCTTTCTCGACCCAAACTACAGTGTTTCCCACCACAGAAAATTCCTAAAGCACAAGCCCTTCAATTTATCATAGTGTTACACACTGGGTTGTGACAAGGCCACCATACTCCTCAGACATCCAAAGAGGCTATAAATTTGATTATAAAACTATACCGGACTTGTTGTAGACCATTTGATTCAACTTTTTTAAAGAGGATGTCTAAAACATTGTAATTGATGCAATATATTTTTAACTGTGGAGAAGTCGTTTCAAGTTGGCGTTCACTAAATGTTTTAGATCATGTTAATGGGCGTATGTGCAAACAGTACTAGATTGCAGAAATCTTTGATATCTTAGTTTAAAACTAGAAAAAGAAAATAGGTAACAGAACTACGTTCCATAATGTGTCATGTTAGAGCTATTCATTTTGTTATTGTAAAGCCAAATTACACCTGAAAAGGCAGCCACTGGGATCCACTTTTCACACATTTATATTCCATCCAGTTCATTTAATCCAATTTGAAAGAGTTCAATGTGATCCAGTAATCATTTAATCCAAATGAATTGGTTCCCAAGATTTTTGGCACACCTTTGGACACAATACAACTGTTCCATTCTTAATTTTGTGTGCATGCGGGTCTAATATGCTCCCAAAATGAATATATATAGTCTGGGTCAAAAACATTTCACCTACCGGTTTCTAGCCTTTCATACGTTTATATAAGGAGCACACAAAATTTGACTTTATGAGTGTCTTATTAGGCTGTAATACTCCAAACTTTTGTTATCACATGCAGCACACATCAATCTTTTTTATTTTAATGTTTTTATACTGTTGAATTGATGAGTTACAAAAACACATTGTGCATATTGTTTTTCCAACGTGTTTTGACAAAGGATGGTTTTAGTTTGTGCGTTCATCTCAAATAGGGCTTTGTGCAATACTGGTCAGCTTGTTTATATGTAATAAATAGCTTATTGGTTTCTTCACTGGTATAAAAAAATGGACTCCCTCGACCAAGAGTTGACACAAAGCAATGGCTCAGAACAAAACAACTTAAGTCCAATGACATATAAACCTCATGAGATTGGACTTTAAAAAGTTCTGCAAAAATAAAAAAAATTAAAATCTGTTACATCAGAAAGTGTTTTTTAACAGGACATGGAAATAAATATGACTTAAGAGAGGGGCGTAAATCTCTTTGACACTTTTGTAGTAAGATATATGTGTATTGATCTTTGTAAATTAGGAAATAGGTACAAGGAAATGTTGCTGCTTGTGTTAAACGTGGTAATCTCAAACAGATATTGAATGCCCTGAAGGGATCCCTCTGTACAGGGGGACAGAACATGTTACCATATGAACACTGGAAGATTTCATCAGACAAGAAATTAGCCTTGTTTCATCACCATCCATCGTAAACAGGGTTAACAGCAGAGTAGATATTGAAAGCTTTAATTTTTTAATGCGGAATGTTACTCCCCAATAAATACATTTAATTACATGAAAAAAACATGGACTCTTATTGGAAACGGAAACATATTCATGTGATAGTATTTTGGTTACTTCACAGGTGGTTTTAAGGGCCTCTTTTTCCTAGATTATGAGCCCTTCCGTTTGTTTCAAATGCATCTTATGTACATCCTTTCTGGTCCTTTTAATCCTTTTCATGGTCCAGTTGGCCCTATGAAGGAGTTAGCTCAGATTCAGCAGGGTGTAAATTATGTACAGCCCAACACTGTGGTTGCAAATACTACAGGCCGAACAGTTTCCCTGCCCCGATGACCCACAGCTGCAATGAAAAAAGCAGCTAAACAATATCAGACAGTTTAATGTTATTGCAAATTAATTTGCTGTTTTGAGCAGCAATAAACAAAAAAAACAACAATAGCATTCTTAAATATTTGAACCACATACTTTTTTTCTGAACAAGTAGATCTTGTTTGGACTTTAATTCCCTATTCCAAAAGAAATGTCAAAACTTTTTCCCCCTTTGATCACAAATTTAAAGACTTACAAGTAACTGTCTGGACAACAAATCACCCAGAATTCATTTTAAAGATATCATCATTAGTATATTGCTGCAAGACAAAAATGTCCGACAGTGCTAACAATTCAACTCTGACCGAGTTAGTTCCCCATGTTTCCATCTAACCTCGTTTTGAACTGAATTGATTTATGGTGAACTGCAACTCTGAAAAGAAACAATGGAAAACATTTAAAAATGATGTGATTGGAAAGTGTCCCGAAAACTTGTCTCTTAAGTTTATTCATTTCCATTTTGCACTACTGAAAATGCACAAACATTGGATGAGATTTCTCAAACAAATCTCAGGGAGGATTAATTTGTTTTTGCAGGCCGTAGTTGTTCATAAGACATTAGCTTTGACATTGGCAATATATTTATCTGTAAGGACTATCCATGGAGATCCTCGATTTACATTAAAGTAATTAAATAGATAAGGTGACCTGCTTTTAGTTGCCAGGTTGACCTGACTACGTTGTCTGCTGGAATTCAGACATATGCAACACATCTCTGCCTGCTGAAGTCTGTTTAAGCAGCAAAAGAAAAGAATGTGAAAACCAAACAGATGCCCCTTTTTTTTTTTTTGCGCTGAGCCAAGCCTTAAATCAGACAGAGTGAAAGTTTTTTTTAATTTTTATTTTATGAAAACAAGAAGAAACAAAGCCCCTAAAGGTAGTGAGAAGCAGGGCCCGGGTTTCCACACATTTAGTCCTCCAGTATCGATCTCCAGCTGCAATCTATATTAATATCTTGCGCAGTGGGAATCAGGACAGTATTATTGCTGTCAAAGTCTGTTTGTTTAAACATTTCAATGAGTTCCAATATTCAAGAGGCAGCTAATTAGACAATGACTAGTTGAGACTAGCATTTTTTTTCACATTATTTATTCAGCTAGTGAAACCTACTTTACCTGTTAACAACCAAACCAAACCTGCTAGTGACAACATTTTGCATTCGTCAGAAAATTCTCAACAGATGACCTACAATGAAATGAGGTGAAACCAAACAGCAGGGGATTGAAATGTGAGATCAGCAGGGCAAGAATCCAACACAAATATTTTCATCATTTCAGTGTATTAACTGCATCATTAGAGTGTTATCTTGCCTGAACACAGTAATTTTGTAAAGCTTGCTAGGATTTTACATTGAATATACATGTATATATTTTTCTAGAAGAGTCAAAAACCACTGAAGATTGTCATAATAAGTCTGCTTTTGTTCGTGTCTTAATGTCAATATTTTCTTAAATGAAGAGAAATGAGGGTCACTCCCATACAGTTTATCAAAATCAGTCTGCAAGTACATTTCCTGGATTGTCTAATAGTCGTCTTAAGATGACATAATGTTGAATGCACTCAAGAAGCGTGTGGGAAATAGTCTGCATGAAGCCACAGAGCTAAATCATTTCACCCGAAACCATGAGCTCATTTTTATATTTAGTCCTATGACTTAAATTTACTACTCTCAATTTGATTTATGTGCATTAAAGATTCCAAATTTTCTGTTGGCTTTCAAATTCAGCAAGTCAAATTTAGACCTGCAGCTGGGAAACTCCGCTAACCTACTTGGAGTCAAACACGAGGCTCACAAAACCACAGGCCAGATTGTGTCACATGAAGATGTGGAAAAAATCACTGTTATATTTAATCCGCTTTTCGAGACTGATTATTTAGAAGAGGTTATAGGAAACGTTTTCGTCCAATGTTGATAGAGATTTTGTACGGGTATCCAGCGAACACGGAGGTGGAATTCAAGGTGCCCTAAGGAATCACTAGATTACATACTGAGCCAGAAGCAATTGCAATTGATTTACATGCATTAGTAGAAATCTAAAATCATGTTGTAATGTTTGAAATGATAACCTCTATAAAAAAAATATCTATCTCTTGGGAAAAGTACATTAAATAGTAGTATTTGAAGTTACTCACCCCTTTTTTAAGTTTTCTTCATAAAAAGAGAGAATGGAATTGCATGTCCTGCACAACCTTTTAAAAAGATAAAACAACAACTTTCTTTTTCAGAAAGACAAAATGCTGCACAGCTAAAGATGTTTGAAAATGGACAACTAAAATCCTAAAGTTTTTACAGAGGCAAAATAAAGTACTGCCATCAAACTCTTACAAGTTTTCACTTTTGGCCGCGATAAAATCTTGGCAGTAAAATTTGATGAATCAAACCAGGTTCTGCGGTCCAGATGATTCAGTTCATTCTCCTGCTGATTGATGGTCTTTAAAACAAGAACAGAAACTCTCACTGTAGTCTTGTCTCTTCTTTTCAACTCATATTCACTTCAAAGCATGATTTACTTATGAAATAAAACTTTAACTTTTAAGTTGGAAGATGATCTATTTGGGGATGTTTAAACTAATGTGGGTTGAAGTTAAGATTTTCTGCACCACAGCAGAGCGGTAGTTAGTATAAAGATGATATACATATGAATATTACCTCCAAAAGACCTTCTATTATGTTTCTAGTCAGCTTTTTTATAGTATCATTTCCCCTTAATTTCCAGTCTGCTAGTAAGAAACCACCAGCTTCCTGTTCCCTAATCACGTCCCAAATTAACCTAGATGTCAGTTCACTGGCTTTGTTGTCAGCACTGGGTTTGTCCGGTGTTCTTGGCTAGTTTCTGTGTCCTCTTCTTGTTTAAGTTTGATCAATTTACCTTAAAATGATCCAAATTACAAGACATGCCTACTTATTTTTGTACTTGGATCTATAGGTTGATCAACAATTCTCTTAAAACATTTTAAAATTAGTATTTAGTTTAAAAAAAATGCAATTTTAAGCTTTTCACAAAGAGTCTAGCATTGTCTCATTGTTTTTTTTTGCTTTAGATTTTTATTTAAAGCAGATAAATATCATGTGTGATAAATAAGTCAGTATACCTGATACATTAAAAAGCAGTTTTGGATCCATATAAAAGTTGTTGTTTTTTTATTGCTTGAGTTTTGTATTTGTCAGTGTTCTTTTCTTATTGTAGCTGATTTCTTAAACGTCTTGTCTTTTAATTTTTATACTTGGCCGTATAGAGAACATCTTACTGGATTATGTACCATCTTGACAAAAAACTGAGATAACTACTCACTGACCTCAAATGCTCTTAATCTTATTTCCAGCTGAGGCCCATTAAACAAGCTTCTGTGCTACTAAAAGGAAAACAGGAGGAAATTTGGGAGGGGCTTGGCTTGCTTTAATTTGTGAAAATGTTTCGGGTTAGGAAGATGGATGGCAGAGGGAAGAACTCTTCTTTAACTTTGGCTCAATAAGCGATTATTGTTGCGAGACATGCAGAATGAAGGTGTGGTATCTGGTCATGCTCTCACAGCTTGACCTCTGAAGTCATAAATGTGGAAAGGCACAATCATTCTGTGTGGTGAGTTAAAACATTTTAATGAAGCCAGAAAAACAAAGTAAGGCCACAGGATAAAATGGTAATTTGAAATACTGACTTGGAAGGAAGACTATTGTTCTCTGCAGCTGTGAGGAAATATTTCATACCCTTACGTAAGAACATTTACGAAGTCAAGGTTAAAGGATGGAATCTTTTCTAATATGCAACATTTTTTGGAGGACATTTAAAATTATTTATCAACGTCTTTACATGTTTGCATAATGAAAACAAACTGGTATTTTATACTGTGTGTGAAAAAATACTATGCTTGAGTGGATGACTGTTACTCACAGGGACCAAAGCCTGGTGCCCATGGGTTCAAATGGTTTTTTTTGGGTTAGGGGTAAGGTGTACAGCTATGGTGTGAAGTGAGTTAGGGTTATGCTTTACAAATCCATGACAAATCAGTTGAAGTAAATGGAAAGTCCTCACAAGGATAAAGAAACCTAAGATGGGTATATGTGTTTGTGTTTACCTTTTTTAGCTATTCTACAAAGGACCCTCTGTGGCATGCTCGGTAACCTTCGGAAACTGGTGGGGCTTATTGTGGCCAAAGTCCGGTCTGGTTATTTTGGCAAATACCTTTAGATAGGTTTAGAGGTGTGGTGTAGATTCAACTTTAATGCAGGTGTTAGGGACTGCTTATTGGTAGGGTTAGGGTGAATCTGTAAGCATTAATGCAATCACTAAAATAATTGAATGTAGGGTTTGGGTTACAAAACCCAAGTAATACAAACTTGTGTGTGTTTTTGTGAAATTGAAAGGCCTATTTTTGCAACCCAAAATGCATTTTGGGGGACACTGTCACTTTTTGAAGCAAAAGCATTTTATTCATTGTCGGCTCCTGACAAATATCCCTAAGGGGGTGCAACTGTTGTGATGCTGGGTTCTGTCTCTAGATGGCAACCTCAGGTATGACCTCTACAAACTGTACAGTATTTCTTAAATAACTATATCAAGTTTATAGTGATGTTCTTAAATACAATAACATACTTCCACTGTGGCTTTCATGTAATTAAGTAGTTTGCCCTCTAAGATAAAAAAATATACATATAATAATAAATAAAACAAAACTGCTTTACAACTACAGACTTTTTATTTTTCATATTAAAACTAGAATTAAGCCATCTTTCCAGGACATATACTATAAAATTGGCTGCCAATATGGAATCAGTACAACAATTTACAATCCAACATTTGGAAAATAAAACATAACACAACACAAAAAATCTGTGACAGTTTGTTTTCTCCGCTTTTTATTTATTTATTTTGTGTAGATACCCATTTGATGTTTAAATTTGGTCTTGGTGGTCTAAATTCATTCAACTTGATATAAGACGAGTAATAGGACCAGAGGGAAATCACTGTTTAGAGATTTTGTTGCCTTTACTGGATGAGCATAGGTCCATTTCTGGGAGTTTAAACAATTAAAAATAAAATAAAATAATAAGACTCAATAATCAGTGATGAGGACTCACATTCAGGTTGCATATTTATTGTCAACGTTTTATTTAAATATGCTGAATAAGAAATAAAAATCTAAACTTGTTCCTTGTCTCTCTTTGAAGAAAAGTGAGAGAATTGTACTTTCTCGATATTAATAACCCTGCAGCTAGCATCAGAAGAAAACGTTTAATTCAATTCAATTTAACTCGGCTTATTTATATAGCACCAATTCACAACACACGGCTTTTCTGGGGGAACTTTATAAGAAGAAATTATTTCATTGCAATCATACATACATTTTAGTTGTTCCTAGTTATCAAATGTTGCATCCCATTCGGTTTAAAATTCAAATTAGAATAGAATAACGGTAGAACTTTTCACTGAATGTGCTTTTCTCCTGTTGTATCATGCATACATACCCTACTTTGTATATTGGTTTAAAAGGTTTTATATTGGAGGGATAAAAAAGTACATTTCTTCTGCCTGTATGTGTTCTTTTTTTAAAGTAACAATATATTTCTACCTTTTTTTTTGCTTTCATTCTTTTGCCAAGATAATTTCAAATATTGTGTCTATGATTACATTGTGTTCACAAATTAAATCCCATCAAAAAGATCTACTTAAGTATTCAGTAAATATATAACCTTTTACTAAATCCCTATTTACGCTTGCATGATTTATTTTGGCGAGCACTACGTTTGAGCATTTTTGACTCAAAGTGTGTTGAAGTAACTCTGCTTCCACTGGAGTACACGTTTTTGCATTTGGTTATAATTCAGATGAACAGATACGTCCAATTCCTTTTTTAACGACGCATGTACATCTCTTTCTCTTGTAATCTCTCATAGAAGACTCATAACATTTTAATAGTATATGCATGTGTCATATGGGCTTTTTCCACTAAAAAGAGAGACTGAAGGCTGAGAGTGGAAGATTAATAAAATATGCAGCTGACTTTGAGACAAAAGTAAATGAGTTGTCCTCCAAATAAAGTCCAACTGGACTTCTGCAGATGTAACCCAATCACTCCCAGGCCACATGTTTTCAAAGCTGGGACATCATGTGTAAATTGTGCTAGTTAATGAATTAATCGACAGTGACACAGTTTACATCACACAAGATCACAAAAAAGGGGAGAACCTAAGGCATCCCGATCTTAAAGCAACATGCCTTTAACAAAGGAGTGGTTTCTAATGTTTTACAGTCAGGTATATAAACAACCACAGTGACAGACATTTTGTGTACTTATAGCAATATACAAATACAACCTGGTTACACATGCATAGAAGGGAAACCGTCCTTATTTCTTTTCAGTCACCCTATAGAAGACACAGCAGGGAGTGATAATAAAACCAGCAAAAAAAAAAAAAATTAGGTTTTTGAAAACCTGTAAGTGCAATTTATGAACTGAGTG
The DNA here is from genome assembly GCA_032876305.1 of Orestias chungarensis. Classification (NCBI taxonomy): domain Eukaryota; kingdom Metazoa; phylum Chordata; class Actinopteri; order Cyprinodontiformes; family Cyprinodontidae; genus Orestias; species Orestias chungarensis. Next base: position 3,843,094 of record JAVLVB010000635.1, read on the forward strand.
TCAAGTCAACTTCAAATATTTTGACCTTGATTGAATGTTGGCAAATTCTACAGTTTGGTGCATATGGAAAAATGGTTGACTAAGGCTTGTAGTAATCAAGGGAATTCATCTTTGGAAACAGAAACATTGACATAAAAGAGGTGTGAAAAAAAGAATGTCCTCTTTTTTTTCTTTTTACAGTAGTTTTATTTTTTACTGTAAAATGAACATTATTTGGAAAAAATGTTAACACTATATGATGGATAGAATGTAAAACTAATACTTAATAGAAAAGGGTAAATCACATTTAAAAAAGAACTACGTATGTAGAATATGACATGCATAAAGCAGAATGTGGTTTGCAGTGGAGTTTCCTTTTGTGTGTGTGGGTTAATTACTGATGTTAGGACAAGATCTTGTTCTATGGATGTATGTGGGCGAGTTTACTGTCCTTACATATAAAACCACCCTAATCCATCTTCCACAGTTACTGTTGGAGCTGAAAAAGTACAGACTCAGTATTTATCTCTAAAGGTCAGCGGAAATGTAATTAAATAAATGTGGTGGGATGGAGTTCTAGTTTTAATGAACACATGTTATGATATTTTATACTCTGAATGGAGCATGGTAACTAAAGTAATGTTACCAATTAATTTTCAATTATAATTCTTGAAGGCTGCAGTTAGTTTTATAGGTTTTTGGGGTTTGCAAATGACATTTGAAGATGTACCCATCTTTATATTACTGAGAAGAATTTGTTAAAGCTAAGGTACATTTTATAATGCTTTCTTGCTTCAGTCTGTATATTCTGCATAGTACTACACAGTTAGAATCTTACAAGACTTGTTCCAAACAAATATAAAATAACTTCTGATGCTTGTCAGTTAAGACAGTATTTTTTAAGGACATCACTGGGCTGGTTGCAACGTAGCAAATACATGACCAAACATACAAACAGGTGTTTGGAGGACTATAGAAAAATGTGTAATGGTCCAATGTAACATTGCCAGAAACCAAGTGTACACTTGCCGTGTACCTGGGATAATCTTTGTCGCCACCACATGGTCATTAAACAAAACAAAGAATTAAACTGCTCGAAGACTGCTAGACTTCTACAAGAATCAGGTAATTTATATAGTGTGAATTTACAACACGTGTAATCTCGAGGCGCTTTGTAAGAAAATATTTCAATCAAATCATAAATAGATGATAAACAAATCAGTTTTAAAAAAAGTCTCCAATTTAAGGAAACCCAAGAGATTGCATCGAGTCATTGACTTGCATCATTCACTCATACAGAACCATCACACCAAAACGAAAGCTTGCATTGGGTCATTGACTTTACAGCAATCCCTCATTCTGAGCATGCATGTAGCGAGAGTGGAGAGGAAAAAGTCCCCTTTAACAATAAGACAGCTCCTGCAGAACCTGGCTTAGTATGAGTTGCAATCTGCCGAGAACGACTGCGGATCAGAAGAGACACAAATGGATGCAGTTTTCCAAACATATGGTATAATATCAAAGTTCTGAAATTCAATTCAGAATAATAATAATAAAGCTTAGGGAACCAACATATTGGAAATAAAATCATGTACTAAAAAAAAAACTGTAAAATATAATTTGGTCATTTTTTGTTTTATTATTAGCTAAGTGAAGAAACAAAAAGATTCTGTGGTTGTAGATAAAATTAAAGTGATATCTCCAGTAGTAGTAGTAGACAACTACGTCCTCCATTGATATAAACTGTTTTTTGTTTTGTTTTTTACTTTAGTCCTAAAAATGTTACCTCTAAAAAAATATTTTGAAATAAATCAATCCATCTAGCCATCCATTGTCTATAACTTATCTTTGGAGAGTTCGCTTGGGTTCCAGTGACTCTCTCCAGCAGTCATTGGGAAATAGACGGAGTACACCGCGGACAGGTCATCACTCCACAACAAGGTAACACAGTCAGGAAAAAATGCACACATTCACAACTTAGAGAAACCAATAGTTTTGAACTTTGGGAGAGAGCCAGAGTACCTAGAGAGAAACATGTACTGGGAGAACAGGTCCAGGATTTTGAACCCAAGACCTTCTTCTTGCATGACAACAGTGCTACCAATTGTGCATTTCTTGATAAATACAAATGTAACTTATTTTAAAGTGTTAGTTGAACATGACTGTATGGGACATGTTTGTTAAAGGAGTCACAGTATATCATACTGTAGCTTAGTAATGTTTGTATGGTATCTGAGGAGTTAGGGTCCTACCATAGAAAAAGAAGATTAAAGATGGGATCTCTTTAGTGGTTATACTTCATGTAGCCGAATGACTGCATGGCAATGTCCACTGCATTGGGACATAAATTAATGAGTAGGAATGCAAACGATAGCATTTTGTCATCTATCAGAATCCGTGTGATGTCCTTTGTCTCCACCTTCTGTTCACCAATAACCATTGCAAAGCTTAAACCTTAACTATGTGGTCATTAGGGAAGTTCGATCATGGAGCTGTAGGAAATGCAAAAGCTAAATGATAAAAAAAAAAAAAAAATTTCATCTGGTATAGAATTAAACTAGAATTTCAAAAATAGAGGCAGAATTAGATTTTAAGAATAATTTTAAAATATTGAGGAAAAAGTAAAAATTCTGTTCAGTGATATTGGCAATGACTAAGACATATCCTAAAGGTTTGTTATGTGTCACACAGGGCCCAGTGAGTGTGGAACAACAGACTGTTTATCTATTAAAATAGAATTTCCTCAATAGTTTTTTATTGCAAAAAGTGGTTTTGAACTCTCTTACAGAAAGGATAGCTATTACAGATCTTTGCAGGTCAATTTTCACTGTTATTTCAACAGTTTATTTTTTATTTTTTGTTATTTCTTTAACCTTTAAGCAGATATTCACACACAAATAAAAAAATAAAGAACAAATTACAAATAATAACTAACAAACTAATATTGCGTTTTGTAACTTAAAATGCTAATACTTTAAAATACATATTTTTTGTTACTAAATTACACACACATCAATAACCTATGAATTGAAGAGTAGAATATGGGTGGTAATCCACAAACCATGAGAGAGATTTTTATTAGAATATCTAAAAGAAAAATGATTACAAAAGGTTTCTTTTACATGGCTACAAAGTATATGCACAATTAGATAAAAAAACAGTGAAAGAAGGATTTTAAATCTAAGTACTTGTCTTAAATACTTACATAAGTATTTGTGGTTTATTTTTATGTACCTTTGTCAATGTACATCTGTCTTCTGTACTTTTAAAATGAAAGACTACATATTCCAAAGACAACATTTATCCACTCATTTTTCTTCATTGTCAGCATGACCTTCAGCGTTCTTCTTTCGCATGGCCTGAATAACTCTGACATCTGAGTACACAATATTGTCTATTGCGTCATCTGAAAGAGTAAAATATAGACACAGAATTGTAATGCGTATTCTTTTTTTTTTTTTACATCAGAGTTGGTAATACACAATCAATATTCACTTCATTTTCTAAGGTTTTTCACCTTAATGTGCAATGACCAATATATACCTTTTAAAATGTATAGTTTTCATTGTAAAATAAAGCATTTACTGAAATATGTTTCTCACCTTCCGTGGTGGTTATTGGGCTTCTTCCTTTTTTTTGTTTAAACAGTTTGATACCAAGATACACATTTAAAACAAAAAGTGGAACAGTTATACTTGCCACGGCGGTCACAGTTAGAACATTTATCCCTAGAAAAAATATACACAAAACATGACATATTTATACACTATGACGAAGGTCTTATATGTCTTTCTTTGCAAATAACATAGAGTGCATATTATCTTACAAAACTGCACAATATTTCCAAGCTAATTCATATGAATGATAAAAAACAAAAAGAAAACAGAAAGAAATAAAAACAATTTGTCAGAACAAAAAACATTACCTTTGCAGCTTGTTATTTGGATGACTGTCCGTTTACTGCTAACGTTGTTCATAACATTACATTGCAGGATTCCTTCCAGCTGTCCATTCAAGCTAACGGTGGCAGTTTCCATCTTTGCACTGCGAGACTTAATCTGTAGCAATGGGTTATTATCTAGAGAAACAGTGAAGTCTATATCTTCTCCCTCTGCTGAGCATTTCACTGTCCTGAGTTCTTGTGACAAACATGTCTCAAATATGGTAGGTTGTGATACTGGAGCTGAAAAAAAAAAAAAAAGTCTCATTTACAAATATGCAAAGCCAGGTAGGAATGTTAACTTTCTTTCTTTGTTTTTATGTGTATTTAAAACCTTTTAATAATTTTAACTAAATAAGTTAACAATTATTTGTTCACATCACACAGACACAGACATAACAAACGGTCTCTCACATGCACACACTTCAGGACAAATTAGAGTCATGTTTTTGGAATGCTAGGGCTAACAGGACCTGGAGAGATGAACAGGGAGAATCCAGAGCCTTCTCTCTGCAAAGCAACAGAGCTAATGACTGTGCCACTCTGAAGGCCAGCCTAAAGCGCACTGGATTATAAGGCGCACAGATGTTTTTTTGAGCAAATTTAAGGCTTGTAAGTACGCCTCTTAGTCCCTAATATATGGTATTTCTATATTCTTAGTTTATTCAGGTCTAATGTCTGAATAAGACTTATTGCTTATTTATATTTTAAAGAGATTTTATTTTATACTTTAATATTTTTAAAATTTCAGTATGACACTAAGGGAGAATGAAAGCTTGGATAAACACTTATTGAATTTGTATGTGATTTATTTCCCCACTCAAAGCTCTGCCTTTACAGTAAATATAAAATACATTACATACGAAGAACAAGATTATAAACATGTTCCTACCTAAAATTTGTAAAGTGAAGTTGATCTCATTGGTTCCTTTACCATCGCTGTCAAATAGATTCAACTGATAAGCTCCAGAGTCGTTCGTTGTGGTCTTTTTTTTGACGAAGTTGACATATTCATTACCATTTAAACCTCTTACTGAAATGTTTTCAAACCTAACAAGTATATCTTGATTTTTTCTCAATGTCATCTTTGTATTAAGAGGAAGGTGAAAAATCAGAGGTTCTCCAAGGGCTCCATAACATTGATTGTCTTTAATATTTTGAGTTACGTTGCATTCAAATAACCCTAAGAGACATAAAAAAACAATGACAAATTTACAAGATAGCATAAAAAAAAGTGTTAAAGTCCTTATTGTCACTGATATGTATATTTAATGGCAATTAACTGGCAGCAATTTGAAATAGAAGAAGCGTGAGCTAAAAAAATCTTAAATAACTGATATCAGTAGGACAATTAATAAAAAGGTTCCCCAAAGCATTGTATGTAATACCTTGGTGTTAACAGTAATTATAAATTATCTCATTTGAATAACTATAAACTTGAGAAAATGTTTAGAATTTACCTGTTGCCCCAGTTACTGAAAGCAGAATGGATATGATTTTGCAGATGAAAATCATTGTCTGTGAAAACAGAAAAACAAACAAAAAAACAAAAATAAACAAACAATAAATGAAAACAAAACACAGTATCAAAAAGTTATAAACAAAATGTAGCGTTTTGTTATATGAAAACACTATAGTCAATGAAAAATATACACTGAAATTAAACCTGATTAATTAGTTACCATATTAGTTCTTTAATAATTACCAGAAGTTTATTTTCCCTTTTTTTTTAAACCTTTATATATATATATATATATATATATATATATATATATATATATATATATATATATATATATATATATATATATATATATATATATATATATATATATATATATATATATATATATATATATATATATATATATATA
>JAVLVB010000635.1:3875582-3892207 GCA_032876305.1 Orestias chungarensis
GATACACTCCATAATACAGGTTACAACTGATTACAACTGACATAAGTCTGCTTCTCCTCACCTTCATTGGCACAGTTCTTCAACTCTCAGGCGTAATAAGGTTTTATTGGATTTACATGGCAAAGTTTTAGTACCTGATTACAAGGGCTAAAATTGCGTTGTTCCACTTAACAGTAAAAAAGAAGCTTAATTTTTTTTTGGAAATAAGTTTGCTTGTCTTTAGCTAATAGTTCCTTACATAAAACTGGAGCCTAAAACCATTGACAAAATAAATTAAATTAATTGGAGGTTGTAACTGCCCCACATTATCATGCAAAACTTGAGCAGCCAATGCACCAATAGTCCAGTACCCTCTTGCAACACCTCACAAGCTGCGAACAGATGCCATGGCAGGCCATCCTCCCAGTCCTGGTTTAACTCCACACAGTAGCTATGCAGCACAGATTTTAGGGACTAGTGAAATCTCTCTCTCTCTCTCTCTCTCTCTCTCTCTCTATATATATATATAAATTGTTGAAGTCCACCTCGACTTCCCCAGGTTGGTTGATCTCAGGGCAGCATATGCAGGTTCTCACAATGTTCAAATAAAATATAAACTCACAATCGCTCAGTCAACAAACGTCTTGCGATATAAGATTTTCACCCTGCAGGAGTGGAGAGCCGAGATCGGGTCTGAGCTCTACTTCTGCATCAGGCTGTTTTATTAAAAATTAGGGAGTGTACAAAGTCAGAAAAAACCATCACATGATTTACACAAACTGTTTCAGAAACCGTTATTCCCACGCCTCGCTGACGCCTTGCTGACCTTGAGTATTCTGCACAAAGAGAAAAAAGAGTAAATTCGCTTCCTGGAAGCATCCTTTAACGGAAGGGAGTATTTTTTTGCTAACTGGCTTCACATCTTTTTAACTTGGTTCTATCTGCTGGGAACTGATTGATAGCCGGCTTACCATGGCCACCTGGATCCAGCAGGCCTTATCAGAAAAGTTATAACTCTTATTATATGCAAACACTTCTAGTATTAAAAGAAACATGAATATATTTATTATATGCATATATATATGAATATAAATGTTTGTCATTCCACAATATATATATATATATATATATATATATATATATATATATATATATATATATATATATATATATATATATATATATATATATATATATATATATATATATATCCCACAGACATACATGGACTTGTAAAAGTAAGAAAAATGTTAAAGCTGCAAGCAGCGATGGGCGACTCCCGCAGCTTAGCACCACTCTGGTCTTGGAACTGCAGGAGCTCATGCGCCACTGCCCACACAGCGTATTCAATGATCTCGTGGATTTTCTCGTGCAGATATTTTACTGATGCCGATGATGGACAAAAAATATGGTGCAGACCGGATGATGTCTCAGGGAGATATAGCTTTTTAAATTATCCAGGGGGCGCACTGGAGTTACACTACAATATAATACTATTGGGCTTTTTAGAGGTTAAAAAAGGTCATTCATATGTAGTTTGGTGCACATTGGATGATGCATGTGTTATTTGGGCTGAACCTAATGCAAACGGCGAGGGATTTGAATTCACCATTCTGCCTCGCCCGCATACTCCAGCAAGCAGCCAGTGGTGAGAGAAAGATTCAGTATCATGTTGTTGAATATCATAAATCACAGGTTTAAACCTGCAAGAATTTTGGAGTAATATGTAGTAAACTAACATCAAAACGCTGCTTACTTCCTATTCAAAGGTGGCGGGGCTTAGTGACACCAAAATAGTCAATGTCAATGGACCTTACCACAGGGGCCGTGTTTCATTGGCTGATGCCCATCCTACGTAGTAGCGCCTCTAGCACGTGCGTGCCCGTCTCACAAACACAAGCTAATTCACATGCATTAGTAAATACAATCTAACGTACATGCACTAGTTGGAACGTTTATTTGTTAGAAAAAATGAAAAAAATATGGTTCTCCATTGCCAGTGGGGTCTTTGTTGCGGTGATGTCGGGTGTCCACATCGTATTTGTAGAAGTAAAATCCTAAGATTTCCGAAAAAAGAAGCAGAATGCCTTGCATGGATAAAATCGTGTGCACGACCGCATGATCAGCTCAACCTTCGTCGTATCAATAAAAACAAAGAAGTGTGTGCTGGTGTAAGTATTATTGCTTTCCTTTCTTTCTGTTAAGTGAAGGGGGATATTTTGAATGATTTTTCATCCATTTGAAACTTCGCTTTCCAGCTTCAGTAGTGTTTTGCATTTCGTAGTCTGATGAATGAAACATGTAGATTTAAATTAGTGGTATAATTTTACAAACTCTTTGTCAACTATATAGCGATTATAAGTCTACCACAACATTCAAGGCACTCATAGCTTGTAACTCTCGGGGGTCTTTAATGTTGACATCTGAATTATTCACAGGATCAATATCAGACAAAGCCATCACAAAAGCAATGTTGGTTAAATTCAGAAAGGTGACAGTGTCATGGCAGACAAAGGGTTTACAATCAAGGATGAGATAAATGCCATTGGTCTGTCCTTAAACATACCACCTTTTCCGTCAGCAGACCAATCGTTGTCTCAGGCTGCGTAAAATTATTTTGTGATAAATTTTGTTTTTAAAGCTAAATGCGTAAAAGAATATACCTACATTTTGTTCAAGTCCACACAGCATTCCTTTGATCTATGCTTGCGGTTAGTCGTGTGTCGTACCAGAATGAGGTGGTTGATGGGCACGGGTTCAATCCTCAAACCCCGACCCGATGGTGCTCCCCACGCTTGTGGCATGCTGGTGCAGCTAAGTCGGTCAGGGATCGAGAAAAAAGTGTTCAGTTTGAAATATTTTAAGGTGTTGAGGAGGACTATAATGTGTGAACAAGGACCCCCAAGTCTGAAAAAAGAAAATCAATAATAAACACATTCAACATGAACACCTTTTAGCTAAATACAGCATAATGGCAGTACTGATACAACGTCTACACCTTGAAGCCTGTCTGCTACACGTTAGCTAAACAGATCAATATGCAATATGTGTGCTGTATCTGACATACATTAAAGGTTTTATTTTAGCAGAAAAGGCTAAGGACTAAACTGTTACTCGTGTTAGCCACTCTAACACCAAGTACAGTGTATCAGGCATAAGCACACTCAAACATTTGCTAACAAACCACAGGAATCACCCGCTGATTTCAAAAGTAACCTACAAAATCGATGAATGCCCGACTTATCCAGGCTTGCAAGTACAATAGGCATCAGTGATCTTGTCAACATCTATATTGATGCTGAGGGTGTGAGGACCTGCCATTTTGCTGTGACATGCACAGTGTTGGAGGCTTTGCGTGGCTCAAACACCTTTATATCATCCAAAAAAGATAAGATGAACTTTTTAGTTCCTCTGTCCATTGTTGTAGATGAAATTTTATTGAAATCTGGCAGAAATGCTGCACTAATAGGCTCTGAAATGCTCAGCAGAGAATCAGTCGAAGTGGAAGACGCCATGTTTACTTAGAAACAAACAGCGTCGCGAGGCTTTGTTTGTGAGACTTGCGACCACGTGGTATTCTTTAGGTCGGTTGTGGGCGGAGCTTGGTAAGGTCCTTGTGATTAGAGCTGCGCTATTATGAAGGACAGAAAGTTTCACTGTGCCATGACTTTGTTGGTGGAAGTTGTTCCAGCGTGGTGCTTTATGGCGATGGGTCAGATTTGGAAGCTTAGCCAAGCCCACATACTGGGATGTAGCTAAAAGCTTTTCATCACTTTTGCCCTTCAATGCCTCAACACTGTGCAGAGTGACTGTGAAGACTCCACGTTTAAAGCTGTCGGATACATTTTTTCAGATACGTGTATAAAAAACTGAAAATGTCAGCTTAGTTCCAACATGGCTCAGTTCCTGTTTGATGTGGACCAGGGCTCCAAGAGACCTTTTCATAGGTCCTGACAAAACACACAATTGTGCCAAATGTCATGGTTGTCAGACAAAGCATGGCATGGGGCTGTTATTTTAAAGATTTCTAGATTTCCATCAAATATTGGACTGCACACCTGTTGGGGGCTGGATTAGGATTGATGCGAGTGGGTTTGGTGCATCTGGGCTCTAAACTGGACAATTAAGAGCCAAACGTATGTTAACGGCTTGAAGTCTGACTTGGCCACCCCGCCACGGCCACGCCGTCTACTGAAAACTGTTGGTGCTCTAAGGAAAGTTAGACCAACATGTTATGTGTCTTTTAGACCATGCGGATTAGGTGAAGTGGGCCAGAGATGTAGTTCTCCAAGAAAAAAAAAAGAAAAAAGACTTCCTGTTCCGAGGGGGCGGGGCTTATATAATCCCTAAAGTTCGAAATGTATGAAAATTTAAACACAGCCAAATTTGATCCTTTGACCCAAAATGGCGGATTTCTTGTTGGATTTAGGGCATACCTCCAAGATACTTTTATTTCTTGTATTGGGGGGATCTACCTATACACAGAGTTTCAGCTCTGTAGGACTTACTGGTTAGTGTATCTCACGTTAAGGGGCGCTGTAGAGTGGTTTAGCCACGCCCAGTGTTGATTCCATAAAAATACAGAAATTTTAGTTGGGGGACAAATTACGGTGAAGTTTGGTGAGTTATTGTATATGTTTCGGCCTTCAAATTAGCGAAACAGGATGCTGGGGATGACGGAAAAATAATAAACCTAACAGATACGATAACCTTTGCAGCGCTTAGCTGCTCAGGCCTAATAAAGATGGTTACATCAGAGAAACAAGGTTTTACCCTGAAAAGATTTTTTATAAAAACTTTTATTGCCATGGACACATTTAGAAAATAAGAAGGTCCTTTGTTACACAATTTTGCCTTTATTGTACAAGGTTAATGAACGGAGGACAGGAAAGATCTTTGCTGCTTTCTTAACAGATCTGCAAATGGAAAAAGCTGCGGGTGCAAATGTGCAACAAATGGAAAAATGCAACACAAGCGTATAAATAAGACAAACTCCAAGACACAGAAAAGAAATGCTACAGAAAACAGTGCAAATACAAAATATTTCAAAGACAGAAAAAAAACTGCTACCACGACAAGAATTTGAAGCAAAAGGAAAATTGTACTGACAGCAAGTCCAAAACACTCCAAACTCTATCCGCAAAATGGAAATGCCGCAGACTAGTTGGATTCTGGATTATGTAACATTACCTATGAAAACATGCTGCTGTTTTTTAATATTGTAAAAAACTGAGGTACTGGTCCCATATGATCTAAAGCACTTTTGTTTTGTGAAGCTGGTTTGTAATATCTTCTTCTTGCTGTTGCTGTATTTTCTTTATTAATTTAGTGTGATTAACGTCTTTTGTGTTTGCAATGATTTCCTGTTGCATTTGGGTTGTTATTTATGTTAGTGTATATTTCAGCTTGCAATATTTATGTTTGCGTGTTTTGCTTTTAGCTATTTGTTTACCACATACATGCAGAGAGATCTGTTGCTCTTACATGATGAAACATCATTAGGTTCATCTTTCCTGTGCAAATTCAGATTCAGGGCATCTCAATGTTCTCACGGCAACCAAAGCAGAACAAATTTAAACCAAGCGAGAGGATGACAGTTATAAAACCACAGGTACTTTTGGCCACCTCAACTATTGTGAGTGTTGGAATGTGTCAAGTCTGCTTTTCATGCAACAAACCACAATGTTAAGCATTCAAAACTTTTATGAAAATAAAGTTTCATTTACTCACAATAACAAAGCACTTGATATACGAAATATTCAGTAGAAAATGCATTTGCAAATAGATCGGTTCTACTATTATGCCATTTTTTACATTACAAATGCTTATGTTATTTAATTAATGAAGTCCAAATACTTTTTCCTTATAGCTGTATTACTTCGACTTCAGTATTTATGATCATCTGACATGTAAAGAAAGCGCTCACATTTTAAACTGCATCTGAAAATATTAATTATTTAATATCTACAACTAACTTTTAACCCGTTTTTTTTATGACTCAATTGAGCCACTCCAAGCTAACCAATCCCACCAGAGAGGATTGTACTCTTGTTGTGGTCTTGTTATAAGCATGGGGGCTTTACATTACAAACATGTTTTTTTGTTAAAAGCAAATTTCTTTGGAGTCTTTATGCATGCAGACCTTTAAGAACTGTAAATGTGTTGCTCAAAAAAGCATTATAAGCGAGAGGTTTGAATATTAGATCAATGACGAGGGTGTTTATTATTTTGTAAAAATCCTTGTTGATGTGTCATGCTTCCCTCCTGGTGTTCCGGTTCCATACCACCACAATTATCCTTTACCTTTGAGTTATTCGGTTTGCATCAGTGCCTGGGGTTTCCTCATTTTCATTCCATTCTATTCTTACATTTGGGTTATCCATTCTTTTACCTGGACTGTCATTTCTCTTTAAACACCGGCCTAAAAATAAAATAAACCTTTCAGAAACAGCAGAATCCACCAAACATGTAAGAAAAAAAAGAAAAAAAACTATGTCAGTCATATCTACCTCTGGTTTAACCACACCAGAGAGTCACCTTGGTAATAAGGTCATCCATCCATTGGCTGCAAGGAAGTGTCCCAAGTAGGAAGAAAGTCCCAGTTCCGTAATTTTGGTGGCAAAAAATTAGGCCTCCGTGCTTTGAGGAGCTTTATTGCTGTTATAGATATTATCAGTAAAATGACTGGTATTCCAAATCCGGTCATATCCTTCCACCCAGCCATGGAGAGGGCAAACACCATCAATGGAAAAACAGAGAAGCAGGTACAGAACAGAAAACCAGCGGTACCTGAAAATGTCAAAAATATGTTTTTATTATATATATTATTATAACATTTATATTTAGTTATAAATAAAAGGATTTTGTAATACTTGTCATTTGCTGATATTTTTGTTTTCAATAAAATCCAAAATATTTAAAAGTATACCTGGCAGTGAACTTGCCGAGTGCACAAGCCATTTGTATAGGTAAGCGCGTTGCTGGTATAGGATACCAAAACAGAATCCCAAGTAAGTTAAAGAAAAAGTGGCATAAGGCAACCTACAAGAAATCATGAAGTCACTAAATAATAGGGTGCAGAATAACATTATTCCAAAACATAATACACAGATAATTCAACTGTGCTCTGTTTAAACCAAGTTTAATTTTTATAAATGCATATATTAATAGAATCAAACACTCATGATAAAGTACCACTCATATAACATGTTTTAAATAAGATCCATATGTAGAGGGTACTAAATTACTGATTTTCATTTGAGCTACTTTCTTTTATAATTATAAGACAAAGGCGTGTTAAAATGTAAAACCTTATATTTTTTGCCTTATATCATGTTTAAATGTTGTTCTTTCCTCACAAACTATCAGGAGTATTGCTTTGACTCCTCCATGCATGTTTGAGTGATTCTATAATCTCTCCGCATCAGATGAAGCACTCACTCCTGCAAAGTGTTGCCTATTTTCCTATACATTCAACCTAAGTCTAATGCTAAAACCCAGCTTTGCAGAGCAACCCTCCCCCATAAAGCTTTATCAAAATTTAGCAAAAATCTGGTTGAAGTACATAACAACACGATGAGTCTCCATCAGTGGATAGCATGGGAGGCAATGTTGTGATAACTTGCCTAAGGGGGTGTGTCTGAATGGGTAACAACATCTTAAAAAGGCAGAGGCCAATTTAATCAGATAAATTGCCATAATGCAAAGACAAATCTAATTTAATGGATGTTTGATATATAAAATGCTTTCACAATAAACAAAATTAAAATAGTTATTTGATTGTGGTATAACATGTCAGTATGTGCCTGGACATGAATGATAGTTTAAGTTTGTTGTTGGCCTATTATTGACTACCTAAGAGGGGTTTGAAATAATTTAAATTGTATTTGTATTACCACCTTCAAAACGTTGCTGTTTTACAATGGCAAAACCCTGGTCCCAAAACAAACAGCAGTGAACTGTATTTTACCAGAAGATGACACCACAGGCCAAGCCATTTGATGTGTGGCATTTAAGATTTGACAGAGGTGCCTTTCTTTTGTGTTCAACCTTATTCTTGTGACATGTATCAGTGTTGGTCTTGTGGTTGTGCAGGTTACTCATAAAAGCCATTGTTAGTGATAATTTTAGAATAAATCAGTAATATTATTTTTCAATGTGTACAAAATGGAAAATGTATTACTTCCAATCAAACAATGAGTATTTAAGAGCATAATAGTAACAATAATGCTATATATATCAAATAGTCATACTAACTACAATTGGATTATTGCTTGACAAGTAGAGAATATTGTAATGCCTTATTATTGTGTTCTGTTTACTACCCCATTAAACAGTAAACAGGCTAGTTGAAAAGATTAAGCCTGTGTGAACGAATTAAAACAGAAAACCTTTGTCACCTGTGTGGCAGCAGCTTATCTCCAGGACTAGCCAGGGCTGCTATTATAGCTGTGGTAGTGGTTCCAAGGTTGGATCCCAGGGTCAAAGGGTACGCCCTTTCAATGCTGATCACGCCAATTGCTGTCAATCCACAAAGCAACATTTATTTCAGAACATTTTCTTATATGTAGAATATAATGTGCCGATAGAATATCAAAACCCTGTTGTTGGTTTGGCACTACTGACTATTGTTTGTGACAGAGGGATCTTTTTAAAGACAGGAAAACATCAGTTAAAATAGTTGTAAAAGCTGGTCCAGCCTGCTTTATCGCTGATCCTTAAGATGCTAAACTGTGAAACTATAATTACTGAATAAGTAATCATTTGCCTGGATGTAATGTGTCCATTTGTTAATCATGCAAAAACCTTTAATGGCAATTCACAAAAATAATGAAATAAATCTATATTTAACATCATTGTTTTCATGAGAATGAGTTTAAAAAACTTTAAGTGGCATTTATACATTTGGATTGGAACATTAAAAACGTTGCCGCTATTCATTTGTTGGATTTTTATTTAAATTATCAGCTACATTATTATATTAGGACATAAAATATACAGAATAAATTGTTTGGACATTAAAAAGAACAATAGTTTTAAATTTATTTATTTATTTATTTTTTACCTATAAGTGGTGTGATGCCAGACGGGAAGACAGAACTACTCTGAACCAAAGAAGTCATGACAGCCCCAACTAATAGTGCAAAATAACCTGGGAGCCATGTAAATGGGAAGGAAAAATCTGTAAAAAAAAACAAAAAACACAACATAGTTTCATAGGTCAATAAATTCAGACTCTCACAATTCGTTGAACATCAGAACACTTTTTTAACAAAGTTTTTAAGTTACCTGTGTTAATTACTTTGTTTATAACATTTGCCACTTGGCCTTTCAGTAGAGAGTTTATCAGCTTAACCAACAGTATAAGGTGTACAATTGGGTTGAAACCACTATTTAACAAGTTTGAATCACTGTTTCTTATGTAGTAAAGGTTCAGGCTTTATTGTTTCTTAACCAGGTTGATAATTTGATGAAATCAGCTATAAAGTTCTTTTTTTTCTGAAAAAAAAAGTATTAAAACAGTGAAACTCATGAATGTGGATACGTACATTTAATTGGTTCTGAAAGGTTCTGTGCACCCCACAATGTTTCATTTTCCTGTTATCCAGAATAGGGTTAAGGTGAGTCAGACAGTTGGAAAGAAACATATTGTCGAACATATTGAAAAGAAAATTTGCAAATTGCACTTCTCACACTGTGAATAAATGACATGGTCATAAAAAGTATAGCAATTTTACCGCAATCCGTGTTACATGTTTATTTACCAACAAAATCATTTATTATATGAAACTGTACTAAACAAGAAACAATGCCAGGAAGTTGTCTGCCTACTTTCACATTAGAATATTTACATCAGCGCTTCACCAGACTCTTGTTCCTCTGACTCTGGTCCCCTGTGGCCATAACCGTAAGGACAGATTTATTCAACTACATAAAATATAATACTATAGTGTCTTAGTTAGGAGTGGAAAATTAAGTGCTGAGAAATAATCAATTACAACTACTAAAAATAACATCTTGAAAATGTAGAAGAGTGGGGAATAAAATCTGTTTACCATCTAACCGCAAGTTTAATGAGTAATAAGAAAAAGTACTAAATGTGACAAACAATGTTGGGGAGTTTACATTGTGAAAAATAGCTTATTCAATTTTCCATGGAGGTCAAGAATGAGGCCAATCAGATAAACCGATGGTGCTTCTCTTTTATCCAAAGCAAAGTGGCAAACGAGGTGAAGCTCTCTGTTGGGATTTAGCCAACACTACAACTAAACTTGGTGTGGTGCAAAAACAAATAGGAAAAAACAAAACATTGTAAGAAAATAATGAATAGAATCTTTTATTAAAAAAGCAATGTAGTGACTATGGAAGAGCTGAATGTCTATTCTGACAGCCTTCTTCTGCTTGGTTTTGGGCAGTGTCAAGGCTATTGTTTCTCTTGTCTGAACAAATATCTGCTACAGCATAGAGGTCACATCTGAAATGCAGCTGTTGAATGATTAGGCAAAATTACTTAAAAGATAAGCCTTTCTCTCTCTAAATCCCTTTAAATAGAAATGTTTTAACTTTGACTTTTTTTTTGTTTCTTTGTATTTGTCCTTTTGAGAATGAGCATACTCCAGTCGATTGCCAGCAAGATAATGTAAAAATAAGAGGGAGGATTTATCATTAATTTTTGCTTTCACAAGATTTTGGGTTTCACAATACCTGAATTACCAATTTTGTCAGAGGTTCAGTGAGAGCTTTCAGGAGTTCGGGTGCATCATTTCCGCCACCGAGCTGAAGTGCGTTGACTGCAGCCTTTGACAGATCATTGCTGTAACTTTAGATTGCAACTGTGTTGATTAAGTTAAAACAATACATACATTCTCCACACAATGTACATTTTTTCTATAGCATTCATTATGGTTCAATTCCATCAATACATTTAAATTTGTCTTTATAAGCCTCCATTTCTTCAGTCAAGACCTCCTTTTTAATTCATACATTCATATGTCCTCCAAAGTGACGCATGATTGTTTTTTTTATCTCGTTGAAACCACACTGTCATGTCGGCTTTAAGCTTTCCGACCCACAAAGGCAGAGACACTCAGAAGATACGGTAATGATGTTTATTGATGGGGATATGACACGGGAAGGGGTATGATCCAGCGATGAGTCTGCAGCGGCGGTCACAGGGGAAGTGCGTGCGGCACTGAGTGGCGGAAGTGAACGGGAGGCTTGACGTGGAAGACCGGGAAAACCTCTGAGAGTGAGGACAGGTTTGGTGAGTAATTGACACAAGTGGAGTGATGAATTTGAACGGTCTTACTGTAGCTGTAGTGGAGGTGTCGCCAGGGGAATGTCCGGTTGAGTCCAGAGTGCGAAGTTGTCCGGGGGTTTGATCCAGCTGATGGGGTATGCTGGGGAAGGCAGATCGAGCAGAGTGAAGAGGAGTGGAAGTCACCTGTGTGAAAGGCTGAAGGCGTTCTCTGGAGTAGGTGGGTTTATGGATGAAGGAACCTGGGAATGAAGACAAGGAGTAGTTAGTCGGGAGGCAGCAAATGGTAGCAACTTGGAACGCGGAGAATCTTGGAAGTACACGAGGAAATGATCAACACTAGGAACGGCTTTTGTCATAAAGACAGATAGCAAGCAACACTAGGAAATTCAGTCCTAAAGACTTTGGCACTGAGGTTGAGGGTTACCGATTTAAGGCAACACTCAGGCGACGAGTAGTTGATCCACACTCCTCTTATACTGCTCTGCTGATCAGTACCAACCCGAGACACCTGGGAACCGCGGGGCTCCATCCTGGAGCCCCACCACAGCGACCCCCGTGGCCACCTAGGAAACTACAAGAGAGACTCAACCTGACACACACAATACCGTTCAAACTCCTCCCTATCGCCAGCCTGCAATAACGCAAAAATGGTGTTGGTGATTGATGTTCCAATGATAATGGGAATAGCTGACTGTACATCAAGCACTATAAGAGACAAGAGTTCAAAAAGTATGGTGTGAAATCACACAAACATTTGAATATTGTGATATAGAGTCTATTTAACACCAGTTAATAATGTTCCTTCTCACAAGCAGAGGATACAAGGCTGACTATAATGGAAGTTGAAGTGGAGGAGCCCTGGACTAACACGGTTGCCAGAATCCCCACCACCTACCCAGCAACTGGGTTTGACAGAATTGCGTTTTTCTGGAAGATTCCACCAGGACATAAAAGATTTAACAAAAGAAAACTAGAATAAAAAAATCTAATTTTCTACTCCTTATTGATTTGAAATCATGTGCTTATCTCCTGCAAGTTGGAAGGCAGAGCTCAAAATGTCAAGTGAGCAAACAAAGTTTTTTTCACTTGCTGCAATCTGGTCTCCATGGTCTGAGCCTCGGGAGCAGTCGAGGTAAATCCTTCCAAACAAAACCTAGGCTAACCTATATGCTTTAAAGAATGTCAAAAGCAAAGTAAAGGGATTAAACAAACAAAACTGATACATTCAGTAAAATGTAAAATAACTCGGACAAGCATTTAAAGATGCTATTGATGGGACACTCTGAACTTTGAAGGAAGAAAAAAAAAGATTACATGTTGAAGAAGGGAAAGGGAGGTGTTACTGTGTTGATTAACTAAGTTAGTAAAGCATGAGTATAAGGTGCAATGGAAAACTAAGATTCATATTCTTTTTCAACAACTCTTTGTATTTTACATATTAACTCTCTTAGGGCAGCCCATGGTTCAAACTCCTTATCCTCTTTCAGCTTGAACTGTTCTCAGGGTCTCAGTATCTTTGCATTAAACATTTATTTAGAGCTGAAGAAAAGTTTACATTTATCGGTTGAGCTCTGTCTCTTAAAGCTCAGTTTAGGATTTAGGATGAAGACATCCTAAAGACCTACAAAGAGGTATAGGCATCTTGGAGGTGTGTGATAAATTCCACCAAAGTAGTGGGGTATGATGCTGATCACTGAAATCTTTGTAGCAATATGAAGTAAGAAAAAAAGAAAAAAAAGGGTATTAACATGACCATGTAATGGTCAATACCACAACACTTGGACGGTGGATTCCTTTTTTTCGGATATGTGAGGTATTTTTGCTGCTCGTTATGTGTTCGGTTTACAACTTTGATAAAATATGATTGATTAAACATTGTGAAAGAGATATGAGATACTACTGAACTCCTGTTCTTCACAAATTGAATTTTTTTGGGGGTTGTAAAAAATGTTAGACTATTGGAAAATTAGACCTATAGTGAAATGCTTGAAATTGATTTCTGTTGAACAGATTTCTCATTAGACAATTTAGATTTTACGGGTAATGATAAAATAATGTAATATGTAATAAATATTAAGGATTCAGCAAACCAGCAAATAACACTATATGAACACTTAATACTCTTAAAAAAAAATCATAATGTTTACTTGTTAAAAAGATTTGTACTTGTAAAATACATTTGTACTTGTAAAAAAAAAGATTTGTACTTGTAAAAAAGATTTGTACTTGTTAAAAAAACAGAGGATGTGTAACCAAGTTTTGAAGTTGTAAAAAGATTTCCGAGCTTCAAGTGTGAAGTTACACACTTGAAGTTACAAGTTAGCAAATCCCAAATTACAAGTATGAACTTTGACCCTTTTTTGACGCCC
Source organism: Orestias chungarensis (assembly GCA_032876305.1). NCBI lineage: Eukaryota > Metazoa > Chordata > Actinopteri > Cyprinodontiformes > Cyprinodontidae > Orestias > Orestias chungarensis. The sequence goes on from JAVLVB010000635.1 coordinate 3,889,191, forward strand.
GAGTGAATAGCCAATCAGCACATTGGTTACTGACTTGCCCATTAACCCGGTGAACACCCATGCACCAACCAACCATCCAATCAAAAAGGCACAATTTCTGACTGCCATACTCAGTGCCCAGTAGCGGAAGGAGGATGGATTCAAACGCTTGGTGAACTCAAACGGTATGTTAGTTTGAAATAGTTGGATATTGGATATTCAAGCTCCGTAGAGTTAGTGATATCTCCATCCTGTGCGGGCCGATGCAGGCGGACTAATTGCAGCTTTGGCTATTCGGTTTCTCCCTCCTCAGATATGTGCTTGTTGATTTAGGGATGCTCAGTACCTTTTCAAACCGAACACTCTTGAGAAACAAGAATTAATAGCTATCTTGTTATGGCACACAATGAAAAAACAATACCGTGGAATTATTCAACAGCATTATATACATAAGACACACTTGTTTTTATTACATTTTAATACATTTTTTAGAATTAATTTCTACTGTATAACCGTTTTTCTTCAATAACTCCAAAGGCCTGTGACCCAATACCTATAATTTCCCATACCAACTTCAAACTAATTTTTTGACTCCATCCTTCTTTCCCCACAGACATCATAAAGACCGCATCGACCACTCTGGCTGTGAGAAATATGGCCGCCATCTTGAACCGGTTCTCCTCCCCATAGGACAGCGGCAGACACAACAGGTTACAAGATGCCAGAGCACTGTGTTGCGTATTTCTGTACAAATTGACCGGCGATTGCCACCAGGAGTCAGGGGATTACCTTTCACAAGTAAGATTCAACATTATTATTGTTTGAATTTTGTGAATAGAATATCATTGTACTTTAGTTTATTTCGTTAAGCTAGCAAACGTTCAGCTAGGCTATGTTTATAGCTGTTCACTCGCCTATCAGGCCAACTAAAACTTTATAAATCATATCTTTAGCCCAATAGCATAATTGCTTTAGCTTTATGTGATTACCTTAGACGTAGACATTTATCCTGTTAGGCTAATGATATATTCCATAATACAGGCTAAAATTACAAATGACATAAGTCTGGTTCTCCTCACCTTTAATGGCACCGTTCTTCAACTCCCGAGTGTAATAAGGTTTTAATGGATTTACATGGCAAAGTTTTGTTGATTTACTATGCTTTGGTTTTGACAGCAGATCATTTTGATCCAACAGCTGACTTACAATTGTGAACGCAATTGCTGTGTTTTTCTTTTGCATTTGTTTTGTTGGCAGTAGTTTTTTTTTACTCTGTTACTGTGCTTGAAGCCATTTGTGTTTGCAATGATTTTCTGTTGCATTTGGGTTGTTATTCATGTTAGTGTATATTGCAAGCTGCAATATTTATGTTTGCATGTTTTGCTTTTAGCTATTTGGTTACACCTGTCCACCACTGTTGACTGCTGTTTGCTAGCATGTTTTATTGAAGACAAAAGAATGTTTATGATCTACTTCAGCATCTTTATCTTTTCTCTAGTGGTTCTAGGAGATCAAGAGCAGACCACCACAGAGTCAAACCTCTTTAGGAATGTATTAATTTGTCAAGGCATTTGATGATGCTGCCATGATATAAAAGCTTTCAATAATAAAATTATAAAACATCGGCTATGTAAAGAATATGTTCAACACAAATTTAATGTAAAAGGTTTTAAGAGTGAAATTCTTTGTTTACAACATACATGCAGAGAGATCTGTTGCTCTTACATGATAAACTTCATCAGGTTTCATGTTTCCTGTTCAAATGATTCAGAGCATCTCTGAATGTTCTTACAGCAACCAAAGTTAGACAAGTTTAAACATAGAGCATGACAGTTATAAAAACCACAGGTACGTCTAGTCACCTTAACTATAGTGTGTGCTTAAATGTGTCCAGGGACAAGCTTGCATTTCACTCATGCAACAAACCACACGGTTAAGCAGTTTTAATTTCCCACAATAGCATAGCACTTAAAAATGGGCAGCAAAAAATGGTATTTGCAGATAGTTCTGTTGTACAATTATGGAAATGTTTTATAACCTACTGTTCCTCCTGTCAGTCACCACTGTAGAGGTTCAGGGTTTTTGCTTCTCAGGTTGTCCACTCGGGGTTGCCAGAGTCCTTTCCTGGCTGGTGCGCCTCTGAACAGCTGTGCCTTCGCACAAGTGTTCTCAATCCACTGACAAGTTGTAGAGTTACACATTACATAAATGCAACATATACTATTTAGAATAAAGATGATGGGGTTAGAAATTGGATTCATATGGGTACCAGCTCACATCTGAGTGGAGGCAGCAGACAGCGCAGCAAAAAGGGCCACAACAGGGCAAATCAACGTCACAATAACAACTAGTAAATCTGACGCAAAAAGTATGGTCAAACAAAAACTAAAGGTGGTAGAAGGAATGAAATGAAGAAAACAAAGGGGGATGGTTTCATAATATTCAAATGACAGTGAGAGAGAGAGATGAGAGCATCAAGGAGAAAGAAAAATTAAGAAAGATTATTAACAAGACTGAGATTGGGACACACTGGACTTAACATCACACTATTTAGGATAAATGATCACAAAACCGGAAATTATAACCATTCTTGAGTAAAAGAAACAACTGAACATGTAATTTTAAAATGTAAAATATTACCAACAGAGAAAATGTATAATGGAGAAATTTAGAAGAAATAAAGAAACATTTAATTTAATATACTTGTTACAGAAAGATACAGGAAGCAAAAATATTCAAATTTAATTAGATTTATCAAAGTTTATCTGTTTACCTGTTTAAGGAATGAAGGTACAGTTACAGGGAAGGAGCAGGAAAGAAGACATATGATGGCATAATATAGTGTTGGATGGTAAACATTTATATCCATGTTTCATTCATATATATTCATGTTTCTTTTCATACTAGAAGTGTGTGCATATAACAAAGAGCTGGCCTGTTTATTATCTCTTGGAGGAGCTGAGTTCCGAGGGGCACGGGAAGGGAGTTATCCATCGGTCCCTGGCAGTAAATCTGTTAGTTGGGGGGTGATACCGGAT